>JAPSGF010000060.1:2645869-2705467 GCA_035772895.1 Perdix hodgsoniae | reverse complement strand
GGGGGGGGGGGAGGTCGGAATAGAGGGGAGAGAACGGAGCCGAGGTGAAGAGGATGGGAGAGAATAGGACCAAATAGAAACGAACGGAATGGAACGGGATAGGAGAGGGCGAAAAAGAACGGAAGAGAATAGGATAGAATGGAATAGAACAGGGCGGAATGGAAGAGCAGGGAAGGGAATGGCGCAGAGCTGAGAGCTGTGGGAGGCATCAGAGATCGCAGAGCCCCGTTCCCTGAGCGCTGCGGGCTGGCCAGAAGCCACAGCTCATCACTGAGAGCATCACCGACGTGTGCAGGGCATCCCACAGCTCTGCTGTCTGACTCCATCATCCCCCCCTCCCCTATAGGAAAGCCCTTTCCTCATTGCTTCTGACCCTCTGCTGTTCCCATGCGTTCTGCCATCAGTTCCCAGGAGCACAGACCCGCACCTCCTTCCTTCCTCCCTCCCTCCATCCCCCCCCCCCTTTCAACAGAGGTCCCCAAAGCTGAACACTGCTGCAAAACAGGAGCAGCTTTGAACCACACGCAGAGAGCGATGGAAGAACGGCACCCAAGTCCACATAAATAAATGTCATCTTTATTTAACGAAATATAATTTATCAGCAGTTGACATCCGTCAATCCAGTTACAGTAACTATAAATAATTAAGACAGACTTCTTGTGGTTTTTTTTTTCTTTTTCTTTTTTTTCCTTTAATAAAAAGAGTAAACGGGTGTTTCTCATTTGCAGTCAGCTGTAGGGTGGGCCATGCAACCGAGTGCAAGTGGTGGGAGAAGCTTTTGGCTGTCGATGTGCTGAAATGCTAAATGAGATTCTGCCCCCTTCCATTCACCCCACAGCACCTCTGCACCCATGGGAGACCACGAGCACAGCTCTCCCCCTTCTCCTAGGGAACCAAAAGCTGATATCACAGCAGAGCAGCAATGGCACAGCCATACACAAATGCGTGTTAGCGGAAGGAAATCTCATGTCCACCCCTCAGCATCACGCAGGGATAGGAGGTGACAGCAGAGGATGCTGTAGGAGTCCCCGAGCTCAGACTTCTTGCTTTGGGGTGTGAGTTTGGTTGGTTGATTTGTTGTTTTGGTTTTCCTTGTGTTTTTGAATAGAGCTGTGGCTGAATCAGACCTGCAAGTAGCCAAAGTCACTACAGGGAACAGGAGGAGGGTCAGAGCTACTGCAACTAAGGACAGCACAGAGATGGAGAGGAGGAAGGTGAGCTTCACATCAGCAAGGTAAGAAGGGGAGGAGCACTGCCTCTGTGCAGGGGAGGAACTGAAGCCAATCCAGACAAAACAAGAAAAGCAGCAGCCTGTAGGCAACCCCAAATCCTGCAGCTCTCAAGTGATGCCCTGGATCTGAAGGCAAACAGGACAGGCAGCAGCACAGCAGGAGCAGAGGGCTGCAATGTGAGCTCTGTGAGAGCTCAAGTGTTATTCCAGGGCCAGGGCACCAGGCTGGGCACTGTGGGCATCTCCCTGTGCTTTGGGCACTGCAGCACCAAATCTGGGTCCCATAGGATGCTATGATTCCCATCCCTACCAACATTAGAAGCTCTCTCCCATGCACACATGCACTCAGGTTACATCAGAGCCTGTTTAACAGCACTGTCCGCCTGAGTGCATCACTTAAACTCGATGCAGCTGAGTGAAGCTTCCAAGTCAATAAGACCTGCTTAAATAAACTGTGCTCAGCTCACTGAATCAATTTCTATCCAAATGGGAAAAGTAAAAAGCGCTGAGTGCTGACAGCACTCAGGAAGATGATTTACAAATGCCTCAGTCACACAGCCAGAACAAGTTTTCTCATGCCATGCATGAGAATCCTCCCAGGGTGCAAAGGCAGAGGAAGGGAAGGCTTGCTGGCCACCTCCCAGCTGGGCAGCACAAAAAGCAGGAGGGAAATAAGGCTCACAGTGCTCAGCCTCAGCTGGCATGCTGGGCTGTCACCAATCCCAGGCTCTGTGTGCAGCTCAAGGCAAGCAGGGTGCTCTGCTGAGAGCCACACAGAGTGCTGCACCAACAGTGCACGGCTGTACAACTCAGGCTGTGCTGCTGACCTATTTTCCTGCTTTCTCCTACGCATCTAGGAAAAGCCAATGGCTAAACACAGATGGCATCTTCTAAGAGACAGCAGTAGCAAAAGGCTCCCGAGTTTGAAATGCTTCAGGCTCAGCAAGGGAAGGTACTGAGCAGTTCCTGCCCAGCTGCAGCAGGCCCATCAGAAACACACACAGCAGCTGAAGCAAATGCACAAAACTGGATCATCTCCGGAGCAGAGAACTGCATGCTTTGGGTGCGAGGCACAGGGAAGGGATTTGGGGAGAAAACATGAGGGAGAAGGGTCACAGGACAGAGAAAACAGGAGATCTCCGTGTCCTCACCCACAAGGCTGTACTTTGCTAGAAGGTGCCCTCTCAGCAACATAAATCCGAACCTTATCTCCAGTATTTAAAACGCTTATGAAGCGAACAAAGCAGCCCTTCACCTCCAGTGGCTGGGACAGGTGGTCCTCCTGTGTGCTCCATCAACTGATGGGCAGCCCCCCTGGAACACTGGTCAGACAACTGCTAGGAAATTGCACTTGGTGATTGTCTCATTACACTTTCGCGTCCTTCCTAAAACTAGATTTATTTTTCTGTACAAACTTGGCTTGAAATATAAACCACGTAAAATTCCCATTGAAAATAATGAGAATCTTGTATCAAAGATGAAGTCTCGTGAAAGACAGGGTTGGGGGGGAGGGAGGAGAGGAGAGCGAGGGTGGAAGGAAAACAACCATGACAAAAATGAATGGAGGAGAACTGAGAGGAGGGGAGGGGCAGCAGGGAGAGCTAATCCCCCACATCAGAGTCCCGGTCACCAATAAGCCAGAGGACATGAAAGCTGAGAGCAAGGAGACCTGTTCCGATCAGGTCACCCAGCGCTGTCAAGTAGGGGATGGAGAAGTTGTCAGGATCGAGGTCCCTGCCCCACATCCAGTGCACCATCCAGTCAGCAATGTAGAGGAGAATGAGAACCTGGGAGAGAGGCAGAAAAGAGCCACGTCAGCCACAGCCCCAACCTCTGCAACCCCTGTCCTCATGGAGCACCACTGCAGCCCGTTCACCCCTCCTTCCCTTCATGTGTCCCCATCACATTCAAGCATAAAGGCTCAGAGCACTGATACCCAAACACCAGGAAGTCCACGTTTTGTATCGCAATCTTCAGATCTAACCAGAACAAGCTCAGAGATATGGGGCAAAAGAGAGGACTCGGAGGCACACAGGACTCTAAGTAACATCTGGATCCCAGGGATAAAGAGCAGCTTCTCAGCAGCTGAAGCTACCAGAATGTGATGTTCTCCCTACTTCCTTCATATCAGTGATTAAAGACAGCACAAATCCACACTGGATCCTCTGAAGCCTCAGCTCTAGGACAAGACCTGGAAGAGTCTACATACCTCTGGCCACCACCTCTGGTTGCTCAGGGCTGGGAGGGCCTCTCTTGCAGAGCAGCAGCACCACAGAACCCCACAGCCCAGTGCCCCCCAGCCTGTATGCTGCTCATACTGTGGCTTCAACAGAGCAGCTGTGAGCAGAATCCCCCCCTTGTGCCCAGACACCCAGCAAGAGCTCATAACTTAAATTTAGCTTCCCGGATGACAGCTCCCTGCTCTTGCCTCTGATGGATGCTCTGACTCATTTCCTCAAGCCAGTTTCAGTTGTTGATTTTAGGGGACACCAAAACCATGGGGCGAGCAGAGGGAGCTTGGCCAGGCTTTGTACAAAACTCCCCAACTAGAGCAGCTCTCCCTTCCCTCCCACACAGACAACTGCTCGTGCAAACAGCTGCTGCATTTCTGCAGCAGGAGCAGCTGGGTCTGTGCACGTCCTTCACAACAACCGCTGCCCATGGGCTCACACAGCTGCTGTGAGAGGAGCAGGAGCACCAGGCCCCTTCCCCATGTGGGCAGGAAGAGCCACGAGCAAGGAGGCCCTGCAAACTGCACACAGCCTGCTTTCTTCACCAGCAGTTTTCAAATTACTAAAACATCTTACAGAATAGATTAACACAGAAGGAGGAAACAGCAGAGACCTCTTGGGGATAGCACACATCCCTCAGCAATGCATCCACAACAGCTGGCAGAGCAGCTCCATGCTGCAGGTGGCATGGCAGTGTTCCTTACTGCAGCATGAACAGTTGCAGCCCCCCGGAGGAGCTTCAGCTCACCTGCAAAAGTGCAGCTGTCATGTAGAAAACAATGAAAATAGGGGTGAGTGTAGTGTGTCCACCTTGCATGGAGCTGATGGTGTAAAGGAAAACGAGGTGTCCAGGCACAACCAGAAGGAAGAGCACACGGGCAGAGCGAGAATTCACATCTGTTGGGAAACAAAAGTGGAGTTCAGGCTTCAGTGGGATGGGAACACAGCAGCTCTGCAGCCTACCTACAGCTGTGGGCTAAGCAAAAGCAGACAGCAGAGCACTGGACTCTCATCCCTGCACTCCATATTTTGGCTGGAAAACAGCACCCTGAATGTTAAGTGTCAGCATGAACAAAGACTCCATCAAACTCGGTAGGAGAGCTTAACTCTGCCCCCAGAGCAAAGGCTGTTCTCAAAGCCCAGCTGCCAGAAGGACTCGTCCCACCTCTGACAGCACTGAGTTCCAAGCTGCCAGGAGCCCACCATGAACACTGAATTTCCTTGGAGCTCTGCCTGCACCTTGTCTGGAGATCAGTTTTCTGACAGGTGATCATCACACTGGAGACCTCTCCCCCTTTCTGCTTCCAAACCCTGCAGATTACAGCTGATGCACACAAACAGAGCACCTTGGATCTCCCTTTCCAGGTGGCAGCCCCTCTATCAGAAGGCCAGAACCCAGGCTATGGAGTATCAAACCTCCCCCAGGCAATCTGGAGTATGACCACCTCTCCCCACACTATGTAGGAATGCAGGTTTGGCTGCTCTCTGCTTCACAACTGCTACAAACAACAGGGCTAAGCAGCATTTGCAAGCTAATTTTCTGTAACAGTAGCTCTACAGGCCCAGCAGACCTATAATACTCAAGCAGCTTCAAGGCAGGTTTAGGTATCCTGAACATCTGGAAAAGATTTACTGGGTGGAGGATTTACAGCATTACACAGCCAGGGCATGAGACTTTGGCAACATGTTTTCCTAATCCAGCAGGGATGCGTCCTCTCACACAGCAGCTTTGCTAAAGGTCCACTCGTCTCTAGAGGGCAGGGCAGGCCAGAAGAGCAGACATCCAGGAGCTGACAGCTGCCTCTGAGCCTCAGCCACCATTTCCTGTGACAGCGCTCCAGTGCCGGCCGCAGCCAAGCTCTGCCAGCCATTTTCAGCAACAGCTGCTGGCAGAACTCAGCACATTTCAAGCCAGAACTTAAGTACCTGAGCCGAAGAAAGTGCTGCAAGGGCTGGGGCATTTGCGAGGGGCTGTTTCAGGGCTTTCTCCAGGCATCCCACTCATGTGCAGGTAAGTGGAGATGCGACTCGCCTGCACTGCCACCAGGTTGCCACCCACACCTGCAGATCAGGAGAGTACAATAAGGCAACATTTCAATCCCATTTGAAGGCCATTGTCAGCAGCCAGCACAACCAGAGCTGCCAGGTGCTGGGATAGTGCAAGACAGTCTATTTCTGACACAAACTCCACTTCTGCAGGATGTAAAGAGCTGAGACAAAGAACGCTGTTCTGCAGGATCCCCCAAGGTCTCCTAGTAAAATACATACAATTCTATCATGGCAGCTTTGATTAGAAAGAGTATGTGAAACAAACATGACGAGTTGGTCACAGAAACAGACATGGGAAGTTTAAAGCTGCTGCTTTTTGCATGAAGCACAACGAAACTCTGGAACTCACCAACCCAAAGATGCGCTGCTGCAGAATTAATTCATTGCAAGGCTGAGAACTGGTGCACAACAGAGTTCCATTGGTTCATTAGGCAGAAAGGAGGTCAAAGCTTCACCCCAGAACAAACTAGATTTCCTGACTCAAGTCACAAACCCAAATCTTTATGTTGAGTACTGCAGGGCCTGTGTCTTGGATCAGGGGTCTTCCATCAGCCAGAAGGAAGTGGAAAACAAACACAGCTCTTGTTGTGGCTCAGATTTGGAATGCTTTTCTCAGGCAATAGCCTCCCCTAGGCCTGTTACCCTCTGCTGAAGGAGGAACCATGCTGCTGTAAAGACTGGATCTAACCTCATCCCACTGGTGATCTAGCAGAATTAAGCCTCCTTAATCTGCCTGCAGTGAGGCAGAGGCCAATTTCAGTGCTTGCCAAGAACCATCAGAGCTGCAATACCAGCACAGAAAGGAGCTTACCATTAATAACTGGTGTGAAGACAGCCATCCCAGCAAAGTTTGGATCTGAGACTGTTCTGTCCAGAATTAAACCCCCAACACTGCAGAGGGAAGAACGAAGAGGTCAGTGCTGGAAGCTCATCAGGCAGCATGCAAAGCAGGTCCTCCCTGCTGCAGTGTGTGCACGGGGTGATGCACCCACCCACTAACATGTGCAACAAGTGTAGGTGCGTGGTTTTAGGCCTTGATATTTGGTAACAAAAGAAAGTTTTAGCACAGTCTTTATCCGCCAACGTATGGCTTACTGCAACAGAGCAATCAACAGCAATCCTGCCCTTCGGAGAGCAAAGAAGGCTCCTGTGAGGACTGCTGGACAGGATCTGCAGCCATGCCAGCTGTGCAGCAGCAGGCACACTGCTGAAGCCTTGGATTCCAGCAGTCAGGTGCTCAATACCCTTGGGACTCAATCCCAGTGTCTTTGTCTGGAAAACACAACGTGACCTCCAGTTTCCTGGCAGAGGCCACTGTGAAAGGAGAACTTTGGTTCTCCGTCTTCTTTTGGAATCTGTCAAGCATGAATAGGTTGGAAGGGCTGAGGGAAAAAGGGGTGTTTCTGCCTGTGTTTCAGGGAGAGGAGCTCTTGCACACCTTCCTACCTGCTAATTGCCATTGCAATAATGACTGGCTCCCAGCCAGAGTACAGCACCTCCCGAGTCGCTGCATTCTTCTTGGCAATGATGATCCAGATGGGCAGCAGAGCTATGAAGAAGGCACACACCAAAGGATTCACGTATGCTTTGCTCTCTGAGGGGAAAAATAAGCAAAGGCAACAGATCAAGGACAAATCCTGCAGCAGTAAAGTGTGGTGCTACTTCAGCTGAGCTCATCACCCCTGTCAGCAGAGAGCTGCCATCCCCGGAGTCAGAAGCATAGAAACAAGAGCCAGCTTTTCCTCCTGATAAGGAAAACTCTCCACCTGCTGAGTGAAACTGCTTCAGTTTCCTCACTGCTCCTTCCTACCTTCCCACTCCTGGGTGAGACCTCCCAGCAATGCTTCACCTTTGATTGAACCTGGCTGAGTCACATCCTCTGCATCCCAACCACCAGGGAAGGAGAGTGGAGGAGAGGGAGGAGGAAATATACAGCACACAGCTGCAACTCTGCATTGAGGAACCCCCAGCTGGTGCTGACAGTACACAAGATTACAACCAAAGCTGCCTTCCTCCACTGTTTTAGCCCTACCAAGCTCCTGGCACTCGGAAGCCCCAGAAGGATTAAGGGTAAAGGAACAGGGTGAAACTCAAAGGAGACACTGCAGCAGACACAAGGAGCAGGGAGAGACAAAAGCCTTTTGTTGCTCCTCACCCAGCTCTTTGTACAAGCCCCAGCTGATTCCTGAAAGCAGAGCCAGGGTGATGAGATCCCCCAGGCTGGCAGCAATCGGTGTGGCTACATTATCAGGATTGATTCCCATCTTCCTGGATCCAATGATGACTCCAATCATGATCATGCCTACAGGAAAAGAAGAGGAAGAAAATAGGATGAAGGCAAGGAGAGCCCAGCATGTTAGGAAGAGGTGCATGGAGAATGTACATGATATATCTCCTACCCAGAACAAGGGAAGCAATGAAAGCAGTAGCCACACTGCTGGCACAGAGCAGGACAGCATGGTCAAGGCTGAAGTGCCCATCTGGAATCCATCCAAATATCACTGCTGCGATCGAGGCCAGGAAGCCAACCACGGTAGCCTGAACCTGAAAATAAAAACAAAATAACCATCAAGAAGACTGAGGCGAAATGGTGCCAGGGTACTATTTCAGGTGGGTTAGCATTCAGCAAGGAAACACCAAGTTCAACCTTCAGAGTAAACTGCCATGGTAATGTGACTATGGGATAATAAGGTGCCATTTGTTTCCCCACCAGACGTGCAATACTGTATACCCAAATCAATACCCAAGAAAAGACATTCAAGCCTTCTGACACCTCTTCAAGTTGGACTTCAACAACTACCAACGTTCCCATGTTTACTCTCCCATTTTCTTACCTGTATCAGAGCCATGTTCCCTGTTATCATCTTCCAGAGCTCTTTGGGTGTATCCATTTGGCCAATATTAGCCTGCAAGAAGACATCACGGCATCATTAGAACATTAAAAGATGGATGGCATTTCACACTTGCTAACAGTCAGATTCCTGCCTTTCAGCTATGCAGGTTTGTGCCAGGAGCAGGAGAGAATAATGACTGCAAATCCTCACCTCTCATAGCAGAGCAATTTAGCAGCAAAGGCACGTGTATCCATGTACACACAGATGCACAGCCAGGGTACATCTCTGTAGTAATAACCAAGTTTGGGGCGTGCAGTTCTGTGAGTGCCATGTGGGCTGCACAGTCTGAGCAACAACCCGTAGCTCTTCCAACAGTCAGCCTGGCTTTGTTGCCCAGCAGACCAAAGCTGTTCCCAGCTTCAGCTTCGACACCTCTTTCCATCAACAAGAATGGGCTGATACACTCCTATGCAGCAAGAGCAGAGCACTACAGAAGGAATTTGCGAGGGAGCATAAGGTAGAATCAAACAGCAATAGAAATTGTGATGAAAATCCTGCAAAAGCAACAAGATCCACTTTGCTCTCACACAGAGCCATGCACTGCTGCTTGAATTTACTTCAGTGGTGATGAAGCCAAGCCTGGCCCAGGCCCAGCTGGGTGACACTACCCCTCGATTTGCCCAGCCAGGAGGGAAGCAGGGGTTGCACAGATCCCAGGTCAGCTATCTGAGTGTCCCCAGCTCTGACACGGGACAAGGCCAGAGCAGCACCGCGTGGGCACAAGGAGCTGGCAGCAAGAACTACTGCTGGGGATAAAAGCTGAGTAAACAAGGCTAGTGCCACGTGGAGACCTGCTGAGGAGCAGGAAGCAGCCATGGCACACGGGTCATCTGGCATCACTACGGGAGATGCTAATCAGAATAACCAGAACAGAAGGAAAGCTGCTTTAATTTCTTGGCATACAATCCAAGCAAAATCCCCGCAGGTCGCAGCTGATGCAGAACACAGGAGTTCTGCTCTCCCCAGCACCTTCTGGTCTTCACAGTAAGTTGGAAAGGACAGGCAGAGAGACTGTGCCTGTATACAATCTTGTAGTATCCCAAGCTGATGAACATGAGGGAGAAACAAGTTGGTCATAAGGGTCATGAAATCATAAGGGTGAGGCTCAAGAAATGTGAAGTGGTTGCACGATGGAGTCACTGGCTGAAAGTGTCAGACTTCTGACAAACAATGGAGCAGCAATTCCTGCCTCTAAGTTTTCTTTCCTGGTCTACACAAAGAAAGAAATCCACGATCAGCCAACCTTTGTGCTCTCCTTACTGCACACAGACTTCAGAGAGCTGCCAGGCCATGTCCACCATCACTCAGATATGCCCATCTCCAGAGTGAATTCTTCTGGTTGGTTTAGGGGAGGGGAAGAAAGAATGGGAAAAACAAAACCTTGACTATAGAGCTGCACTGAGAACATCCAGCACAGGAATTTGAGCTCCATACGAAGCCTGACCTTAACATTCCTGCCACATGGCAATTAGGTTGGGATTAACATAACCTAGCTGTAGTCACTGGCAACAGGATTTTAATCCTTTAACTTAATGGGAGAGTTTTGCTTCTTAATTGTGAAAGGAACTTCTGAGGTGACTTAATGCAGCACTAATTAGAAACCCACAATCTCAGAAATCCTTCCAAGTCTGCTTTCCTGCGGAGCGAGCACGAGAACTGCATGGTGAAGCACTGCCCAGAGGAGAGCCCACTCCCCATGGGAAAAAAGGCAAAACTAAAGAGGCTGTCAAACCCCATCATGCATCGATACAAGGGAGTGGTGTGCAAGGCTGGGAGATTCACACAGAAGCAGCACAGCTTTCGTGGGACGAAGGAAAGCAGGGGAAAAAGGCAGGACAGGCGTGTGAACTGGAGGGATGCTCTCTGTGCCAGTTTCCTGGTGCCTCTGCTGCAGCCACCAGAGCAGATGGGAGAAAGTTCTGCATTCCTGTGACTTTCCACGCAGCCAGGACAGCCTCATCTCCCCACCAAGCTGCCCTCGGGTCGCTCTGGGCCAACCCCATCAGGGCTGGGGATGGAGAAAAGCAAGGCTGCAGAAAAACTTTGCTATCTATCTTGGTCCTAGCAGAGCTAAGCGCTCACCCCATCAGTCCATGCTTAACGTGTGCTCTGAAAGCTGGCCAAGGCCAAGAGGGAAAATGGCCTGTGTTCGGGTCAGTGCGGATTCTGACATGATCTGAACAATAGGGAATGAATAAAACAAAGGGATTTGTTTCTGAGAATGAAGGAGCAAACAAAGCTCAGCCTGCCACAAGCTGCAGCGCTCAGCCTGACCCTGCAAGCTCCCGTGCAGGAGCACAGCAGCTTTGTTCTCTCCAGTAGCACCTGGAGAGAAGAGATCAGCACCAAGGGAAGCTGTTCCCAGGTGGAGGTGGTCCCCAGCAGAGCTGGGGCCAAGCCAAGGGCAAGTGAAGCCCACATGCCACTGGTTCAGTGAGTTAGAAGGCACTGAGGAGCAAAGAGTCTCAGCATGGATCACCCCATTGCTTAAGATGGAAGAAAGAGAAGCCAGAAGGGCAAATACGCAGAGAGCACTTCTATGCTTCTCTATGCTTTCTCCTTGCAGCAACCAGAAAGAGGGAAGGGAGCATGATGAGCAGAAGTTCTGCTAGCTGTGCTTGCTGCTGCCATCCAGACAATTCTTCATCTGCAACACCAAGGCTGAGCCCAGGCTCTTGCTGCAAGGGCTCTCTTACCTCTTCTCTTCTACCCAGCACAGAAACAGTGAAGGTAAACACACAGCAGCAGGTAGGTAACACCCTGCAGATGTGAGACTCAAAGCTACATGCTCACCATGGGACCCACAGAAACATCAGGCTGTCACTTGCTGTCACGTTCAAGTAGATGCTTTACAGATGGAGTATTACTGTCCCTGTTAAAAGAAGATGCCTCTCGCCAGTTCTGCTCAGCTACAGAGAGACTGCTGTGTTACAGAGACATTTAAACAAAAAGCAATTCATTTACAGCTGGACTAAGACACTATTCTGGGGAGCTAACAGAGCCTGTCTCCATTTCCCATAGGGAGCTCACTGTTATGTGGGAATCAGACTGAGTTCTAGCAAGAGAAACGCCCTGCCATTCCTCTCCATCATTTTGAAGAGGCTGTCAATCCACCTGACAACTCTCTCTGCAAGTTCTCCTCCATCTCAGCCTTTTCTGTACGACTCTGCAGGCTCTCATCTCCCAGCCCTGCTGAACTTGGCTTGTTTTGGCCTGCTCTGCGTGCTCTGGTTGCATGCCTGCACCCAGCTTCCTTGTAAATGAAACCAGATCCAAGCACTCCAGGTATTAAACTGCCAAAGCCTTTTTGTGCAGTGCACGAGCAGTCCTGACAAGGAAGTGAACTGTCAGCAAAGCTTAAGGACCACTGAGCCCTTAAATCTGATCAGTCAAATGGGATGGAAACACCTGGCTAGACAGTTCAGCTCCAACCCCTGCTTTGGGTGGTCACTGCATTCACATGCACATCCCTCCCTGCCTCCCCAAAAACAGACATCCTGCTCCTCAGCACGCCCTGGATACTCACAGCTGTTGACAGGCGAGATGCCAGCGTCATCTCCAGGTTCCCCTTCAGACCCAGCAGTGCAGGCACCAAGATGAAAACCTCAGTCACGTATTTGAAGACATCCCAGTGCTGCAAGATCGAAACAAAAAAAAAGACCAAACAAAATAAATCACAGCTGTTAGAAACCTTTGCTTTGGATTCAGAACCTCCTCTGCTGCCTTTGCACTCTGGCACTGCCTGCGTGCAGCCCTGGGTGGATGACTCAGTTTCACTTCCAGTTCTGGTGCCACATTTTCCAGCAACGTTACTGCTTCTGACATTTACGTAGTAGTGACCACATGGTTCCTGCTGAGCTTACAAACAGGATCTCAGCCTGCAATTTGCAGTTCAAAATCCCCTAAAGCTCAACGGCTGACAAAACACTTACGCACGTAGAGGCCAAGAACAGGGAGAGAGAAAGAAGCTTTGCCCAACACACGACGGGTTTTGGCAGAATCCAGTACTGAAGTTTGCCTGGAGGCTCTCCCCATATGAGCTTCTTCCAAGCACCTCGCAGAGCACAGCACTGCAGCTCCCTGATGCTGCCAGCCCCAAGCCGTGGCTCACTGCTGTCTCTGCTCCCACTTCCACTGCAGAGGGGTTGGAACCGTATGGTTGTTAAGATCCCTTCCAACCTAAGGCACTGAGTGATCCTACGATGCTCTCCCAGAGGTGTGTGCCTCCCTCTACCTGGCACATTCATCACACCTGCAGGTATTTGCAACCCTCCTTGGCTGTAGAGCAGAGGCAGTTTCACTGGACAAAAGACAGAGCAGGCAGCCATGGTTTTTTAGGAAAAAAAAGAGAAACCCAACAGAATAACTGTAGGGTATGCAGTCTCATAGGGGAGCAGCTGGCTCCCCAGAAAACATGAAACCACCCCCAAAAACTCACAACCACATTAAAAAAAAAATAATAATGCAGGCTGTTCAAACCTCTTTGCTTGATTCCCTGTTCTCGTGATTCAAGAAGACTGTGTCCAAAATAACCCCTGCTTCCCACACTGCCTAGCTGGCATCCTCTTCAGAGGAAGCTGCTGGAATGGTGTGTTCAGAATCTGCCTCCTGTGCCGAACACGTTGGCAGCTGCAGTTTCCTTCCTGCTCTGTTACCTGCGCTGGGCTCTGTGTCCTCAGCTCCCCCCTTGGCAGCGCTGCTCAGGCTGAGTACCCAAAAGGATGTGGAATTCCTTCTAGGACCAGGAACACTCCCAGCCAACAGCTTATAGCAAACACAGCTCACTACCTGCATGACGAACACCTTCCTGTTGGGAAAGACTTCAGTTATTTTTGTTTCTTTTTTCCATCCTCTGTGATGCTTGCCTCCAGCTCTGGGACACTAAAAGCCAACAGGCTCCAGCTTCCTGCCAGGTCCTTTCCAATATCATGCTCAAGCTGCAAGCATTGGAAGAACAGTCAGAGAGAGAAGTGTGATCACAGGAGGCTGCTAAGAGCTTGAGAAGGATGAACTGGGACCATTTCTCCTTAAAGGGAAAACTGCTTCCTAGTCACTCAAAACAGCAGATTTTAGCCCATCTGACAGCTCAGTGAGAAGAGCCAACAATGTTCCCACCCCTGGGTGCAGGGATGGAAGCTGTTCAGCTGTTCCAGGCACTCCTCAGAGCCCCCACTGCCCGAGGACAGCAGGTTCCAGACACTCACCTCCTCCTGAAGCAAATTCTCTCCCAGCTGCTGCTATGGGCAGTGCCCAAGGAAATCCTGCAGCCTCCGAACTGCTTGCACACAGTGAACCTGAGCCCCAGAGACCTCCTGCCCACAGCCAGGAGTGCCCTAAAAGCTACACCTCTGCACAGCCATCCCTGCCAGCAGTGCAGAGGGATGCTTCCTTGCAGCACCCACCACTGAGCAGACAGAGGAGGGAGAATCAGTCTGAAAGATTTCCTTTGGCACAGCAGCACACCAGGCTGTGCTTCCTTTAAGGTCACACCTAGGAACAGTGAGCTCTGCTCTCCTCAGACTATTTTTAAGGCAGGCACGGCAGTCATTACAGTTATTTTGCTGCTTGCTGTAACTGGCAAACTCTTTACTCTGACTTCCCTGTGCAGCACCTGGAATTCAGTCAGTGCACCACGCTCCCATTTCACAGCAGGACGAGCTGGGTGTCAGAACCACTTAAGGAAAGGAACACAACTGTTAGTCTGAGCACAGGCTGGAAGTGCTGTGCAACACGTGCCTGGCTCCTCCTTCCTCCAGGCAGACCACAGGGACACAACAGGGTCAGGCAATGGCCAGCACAGGGCTGCAGCCCTCTGCACCTCACCCCAGTGCCATCCGTGCATGTTAACCTTTACAGGAGGCTGCACTGCAAACCAGTGCCAGGAGCTGCTGTAAGTAAGACAGAGGTGTTCCTGGGGAAAGGAAAAAAAAAAGCCATCTTTGGGGAGAGAAAACAAGATTTCTGCAGACATCAGCAGCTCGCTTACTGCAGAGAGCACAGGACCTGTGGGCCAATGGGCTCAATATAAGATGTTATACAACAGTGGTCCATGGGCACTCTGTACATCTCAAAGACCTCCTGGCTCCTGCAGGGCACAGCCTTACAGGAGAACCACTTCACACGTCCCATAAGGGGAGCAGACAGCACAGCCCACACGGGTTGCCTTACTTCACCCCCACCTGCCCAGCAGAAGCACTGGGCTCCAGCATCAAGCCCAGGTGGTGTTTTGCTGTTCTTCCAGGCTTGCTGCGTTTCAGAGGCTTTGCACCTGCAGGCATCAGATACTTCCAGGACAACAGCTGCCTTTTTGGCCCCTGCTGCATTCATTTGCTGCATGTGGGATTAAGGCACGCAGCAGCACCGTGGGTTGGAGCAGGATGGTGACTCAGGACAGCTCAGAAGGAAGGAAGTGCTGTGGAGCAGCAGGTCGGAGCCTTCGCTGCCTCAGCACACTGCATCTTGGCCCTCCCAGCACCCCAAAGAGACAAACAGCCTTGCCAGGAGAGCTTGAGCTCTGTGCTCCTTGGGGAGGAGGAGGTGCTTGTTCCAGGATCACCCTCTCAAGCACAGCACTCAGTGGGGCGAGTTTGAAACTCTGCACAACAGCACAGCAATGAGAAGTGGGCCAGACCTGGGTGAAGGAGCAAGGCTCAGCATTGCCCACTGCTCCCGAGGGGGATGCTAACACCAGAGGTGGCCAAATGGGGAACGAGCAGACTCCCTCCTCCGTATTCAATCCCATCCAAAGCATCTCCAGGGAACAGGCAAGGCTGGAAAACAACAATCGAAGCACTGCAGGGAGAGGGGACTGTGCCAACAGTGCCCTGCTATATACAGAGAAGCAGGTGGCACACGTGTAGGTCTCCAAACCCAAAGGGAGCAGAAACAAATTAATAGGGACACATTAATGGGACAACGTGGCCAGAGCTGCTTGTTTTCACACTGGGGAGACCAATTACAGCTGGTTGATTACTCCGTTTGTCTCAAGTGGAGCAAATTGAGTGCATGGAGCCCTCCATCCATCACAAACCACAGCTACATCCAAAGCAATGGGACTCCTGCCTGCCTCCTTCCCCAGGGCTCTGAGCCTCTGGGAAGCCACTTCTTAAGATCAGCTCCCCAAACTCCACAGGCAGACAAGCTGAGACCACGCGTTTCCCTCCCCCCTTTTCCACCCTATGGCATTTAGATGCCTCATTTAATCCCAAGGCTAAAGGGAGTTAAAGGAGTTGGCAGGACACGCTGCGCAGCTACGTGCTGAGCTGCTGCGGAACAGAGGAATTATGAAGCTTTATTTCTAATGGCCGTAAATAAAAGGCAGGAGAGCACAGCAGTGGGCCACAATATCCCACCCAGACCCTTCCCTCCCCTGTCAGGAGGGCTGTTCCTCCTCCAGGAAGGACCTGGGGCTGTGTTCAAAGCCCTGGTCTAGGAAATTGCCAGAAGAGCCAAACGTGAGCTTACAGGGACTTTGCAAACGACAAACGCTTGAAATTTCTCTCTTTTCAAGGAAATCTATTCTAGTAAATCTCTTCTGGCTTCATTTAGCACAGCCAGCCCTTCCTGTTCTAAAGCACAACTCACACCTCACAACTCTCGCAGCAGGTTGCATCAGGAGAAACTGTAAAGATGACCAGCGTGCAAAGGCATGCAGGGAGCAGCCACTGGAGCAGAACAGCAAAAAAAGTGCCTGCCTGACAGCCTGCACACATGGGAAAGAGCCCGCCTCACACAACAGACCTGCTGGCACACAGCTCAGGTGCAGATGAACATCACTGCCATCAATCCACGCACCAGTGACTGACGTCAGTCTTTTCATGTCAACACTGCAAGGGCTTGTTTACATTATTTGAGTAAATGAGAGAAATTTTGGTTGACTGCAGCTCCAACGTGGCACCACCTGCCTGCTGCTGCTGATCAAACCTCACTCGCTGCTTTGCGCTGGGCATCAGGACAAGGAACTGTGCACAGGAGGAGGCAGTGAGCAGCTCATCAGCTGCCAGAGTCACCTGCTTGCATTTCCACGCTTGAGAGACGCAGCCTGGTAAGTCAGCACACTGCCCACGCAAAGCTGAAGTGAGCTGTGTACTTCCCACAGTGCCACCCACCTCGGAACACCTAAAGAGATGCCTTAGGTGTGGTGTTCCAACACAACAGTTTGCAGCTGGAGGTATCAGCCAGCTGCCTGGCTGGTCTTTCCTAAGCTCCACACAGCTCTCAGGAGGAATCCTGTTAGCCCAGCTGCTCTTGGGTTTGCTTCAAGCACATGAGAAGGCAGAGCAGGGCCACTCAGCCTGAGCGAGCCACCAGCAAGTGTCCTGCACCCCCTGCAGCACGGGGATCATTAACCCAGCTGGCACCAGCCCAGCGTGCTGACACAGTACAGCAAACACCACAGGCAGTAACAGGAAACGGGACCCAGGGAACCGTGGAGCAGGGCTGGGATGACGGTCATCATCAGGGGATGATTGCCACATTATTCCCAGCAGCAACGTGCATCAGTTCCCAGACAGGTCCTTTGGCTGCACATTTGGCAGCCATGACCTTGTCCTAAGAGCTGGAGCAGGGCTGCAGTGTAAGGGGGACCAAAGGGCTCCTTCCCTTGCTCCAGACACCACTGAGGTCTGCCTCAATCCCAACTGCCATGCAAGGAAACACAAGTCTTCCCACTGTAGCTGCTATGTGCCAAACTAACCTTGCAATTCAAATACCCCCTAGCTAAGGATCAAGCCTACAAAGATGGGGTTCAGAGCCCAGCACCACGCCAGAGGTTGGTCTCACCTGCACAATGTCCAGCACCATTCCAGCAGCAACTGTCCCAAAGCCTGCCAGGAGGAAGGGGAAGAGGACTTGCAGCCCGATGGAAAAGGAGGTCTCCTTGAGCGGTGAGGCTGGCTCAGGGCCTCTGTCTGTGCTGGTGTCATCACTTTCGTTGCTCTGGCTGCCATTTTCCAGCAGGGCATCTTCTTCTCGCACACCTTTAGCATTGGCACGGGACTCCAGCACCACTACTTCCACCCCGACACCATCAGGTCCCAGGAAATTGGAGGGCTCCACCAGCTGCCCCCGGTCCGGACCGACAAGGCAGTCCATGGGCACAGCAGGCAGCACGGCCCCATTGGCCTGGTGGGTCTCCTTCTGTTCTGGCTTGGAAGACATGCTGCAGAGAGGCTGTTCTGAACCTCAGCTTGGTGGACCTACAGCCAGCAGCTGTTCCAGAAGAGACCTTCTGCCAGGAGCTTACACAAACGGCCTTTCCAGCATCTAGAGGCCACCTCTCCTACCTCTGCTCTCCTGCCTTTGAGTGCAAAGACTGCTCCCGCAGCAGAGATCCCCATCAAGCAAAGTCCAGGATTGGGGGACACCAACAGCTGAGCCAGCAGAGAACACAGAGGGAGCCGGGAGCTACGGCAAGTTCTGCCTTGTCCTCCTTCCTTCCAGCACCAGGAGGTAACACAGCCACCAAGGCAGGATCCAAGCTTCTCCCCTTTGACGTGTGAGGCTTTAGCACATCTTTCTCCCGGTTTTCTTCCAGCAGCACAGCTGTTGTGATGGAGCAGGCGAGGCAGAGAGGAAAACAGACGAAGCGACGATCACTGAATAAAACAGAAGCTTAAAGGAGGCGGAGGAGAGCTGTGAGATGGGTTGGCTTTCAGGGCTGATACAACCCAGCTCTTCTTACTCTCAGGGCTTCGGTCCTTTCTCCAGCGGCACTTTTCCTCCGCAGAACTCGAGCCTGACAGCTCCTGCAGGCGTTTGCTCCCAGCCTGCTTTCTGCTCCCTGCCGAGCTGCCAGCACCACCAGCGAGTTCCAAGCGTCACCGCCGTCCTCTTCCAAAAGAAATTTCTCACCTTACAGCACGAGGCACCGAGGGTTCTTATTTAAAGTAACAGCAGCTCCCAGTTAAGGTTACTCCCTGAGGCGAGCAGGCTGGAAGGAAAGAGCTGGCATTTGGACTCCGCTCTCCAAAAACCCGGCTTTCACCTGAAACACATCGAGGGAGGAATTAAAAAAAAAAAAAAAAAAAAAGAAAAAAGAAAAAGGGGATTCTTTGGCTCTCGCAGCACAACGCCTCATTCATCCCGCAGCATCCTCCTCCGCAGCTCGACACGTCAACAGCCGCCCGGCCGCTCCTCCCAGCAGCGGTGCGCTGCCGGATGGCCGAGGAGCCCCCGGCCGGGATGCCGCAATCCCGCAGCGCTCACAGTCCTTTATTTTCCCCTCCTCCTCCTCCACGCCGCGGAAAGCACGCGGCTCCCTCTACCCGCTACGAGCTCTGCCGACCCCCCGCCCTCCAGCACGGGATCCCCGCGGGGCTCCGCGCCTCTCTCCCCTCTCGCCCATCCGCCCGCCGCCTCGCCTCACCGCGCCGCCCACCGCCCGTAGCCGTGCCCATGCGCGGCGGGGAGGGGCGCGCTGCCCACGCACCGAGCAGAAGCCCCGCCCCTCCAGCCCGGGAAAGGAGGGGTGGGCGTGGCCTGGGTCACGTGACGCCGAGCCCACCTGGAGCCCGCCGCGCTGCCGGCCGCGAGCCGAAGGGAGTTTGGGAACGAAGGGAGCTGGCATCAATGAAACGAGGCGCCGTAATTGCAGAGCTCGACTGGGACGCGGGCACAAAAGCACCGGCCCGGCCCGAACGGCCCTTTGCCGCCCAGCCCTCTGCCAGCCCCAAGGCTCCAGCGAATACAGCCCGCACCATCAGCGCGTCCACCTGCGCCGAACCCACCATAAAAGCCTCCAGCTGCTCCTCCCGGCACCGCAGCGAACGGCTCCGCCTTTCCGAACGAACCGAGCTCTTCCGATTCACGTTTCCCTTTTATTTCCATTTATTTTGTTAACTTTGCCCAAATGGAACTCGTGACCAGCGGCCGTTTTTCCTTCCTGCCTTCCTTTCCTTCCCTTCCGTCCCAGGAAGCAGCCCGGAGGTGATGCCGTGCCCCTTTCCGTGCCCTGGGGTGGCTCAGGAGCACCACCAGCACCGGGACACGCGACAGAGAGGAAGCAGAGCTCAGATCTGTGCCCTGCAGGCGGGGTGACTTCGTTCCTTACGCAAGGAAAAGGAGGCAGCTCCGAAGGCAGCAGGACACACGCCGAGGTTGGAGACTCCAAAGATGCTGTGCTGCTTGACTCCTTTCTGCTCACGTTAATGGTTGAATACTGGGAGTTTGCTGAAGCATTTTATACTTTGGAAACAAAAGCAGAGCAGAATACATCCAGCTGTATGTACAGAATGTCTCTATTTATCCACCTGTCAAGCAGTACGAAGATAGCTCAAATAAAACCATGATGGTTTTCCAACTCCCCCTGGCCCCAAAACCTTTGCAGATGTCTAAGAAAGCTGAACTGCTGCAGCAGACCATCAGCACACTGCTTTCAGTGTGTTAACAGCAGCAAAGTGCACTCCATTTTGTACCAATCTGCTGCTGCTCTGTCTACTTGAACCCCCTGTTCCAAAGGCCAACGAGCAGCAGTGGTATATTTGTGCTACACTGGTATATTTGCGTGGTGTATTTGATTCTCACAACCTGTGATGTGACACTGGCAAAGAAACATAGAAAACTTGAGGCACACAGAGGTGATACCTAAACTGAAGCACTGCTCTAGCATTAAACAGGGAGGTTGTGGCCCCACCTGCGGCAGGTGGGTTGGAGATTCATCACCCTTGAAGCTCCTTCCAACCCGAGCCATTCTGTGATTCTGCAGTTCCACACTGCAGCTGGAAGCCCCAGCCTTCATCCTCCTTTGTCCAAACAAACCTGGTCTGCAAGGCTCTGCCTTCATCTTTCCTTCCTGACCTGGAAAATCCATATCTCCCCCAGAATAACCACTCTTCCCCCACCCCCATACAGACAACGTGAACCAAAATGTGACCTTGTTGATTAGCAGCCCGGCCAGCTGCACGTTCAGGAAGTGGAAGCGTGAAGACAAAAGCTACATGAGACAAGAGAACAGAAATAGATAAAATCCCCAGCAGCCACGCTGACGCGCAGAGATCAGAAAGGCAGAGGATGAAAGGGCAGGAAATGGCTTTCCAATTCCAGGGGAGCAGGTACCAAAGGCAACAAAGGTTTGGAAAGGAAAGAATTTACCACTGAGCTACACTGGATCATGGAACTTGGTGGCCATGTGTTTTACAGCACTCACGTGTGTTCAGTACTGCCACCCTAACACAGCACAGTCCTGCTCTGGACACGCACAGGAGGATCCAGCAAAAGAAATTCATTTGGTCAAAGTCAGTGAAAACAAAAAGCTGTCATATCATGTAAGAGCGTGCTGGGAGGTCTGGACCCTTTGCTCCCTGTTCCAGCTTTGCTGCAGTCTGTCCCAGATCCAGAAATCAGACTAATCAGGTTATGGATAATGACTTATTTACCCCTGCAGACGTCAGTCCTGAGCAAACAGTTCACAGCGGCAGGCAACACTGGAAAGCTGACCCTAATCTGGCCCTGATCTGGAAGAAGAAATGCAGCTCATGGAATTTCATTTTCTAGCCTGGAAACAAACAAAACCATCACCGTCCTTTTTCTCGAGGATTAAACCACATCTCTCAACTGCACTCAGGTGTCACCCACGTGCTGCATCCACTGCAACAAACACAGGTTGCTCTCAGCCAGGAAACATCCTGAGGGCTTTCAGCCATGGGAGAGCACCTGGCACAGGGGAGCTGGAAGGTTTTGGCTTCCCGTGCTCCAGGGCAGAGGTTCCTGTGTCACAGCTGCTGACCCAGTGACAGCACAGACACCTGCCACGTGGGGACTGAGGACGTGTCTCTCATTGCTGCTTTGCTCCAGATAAAAGCTGCAAATTCATTTATACTTTGAAATTAAGGTGAAAAAAGGACTGACAGCACAAGGCTGCTGGGATGGAGAAGCGAGAATCACCTCCTGACTCTTCGCTTTCCCCCACTCCATAAAGATCCTCTCACTTCCCAACAGCCCAAAGGTGACACTGGATCAATTCTGGTGTCTAAGTAAAATTACACAGTACTGCAGTAACAAGATTTAAGTATCCAAGTGGACTTGGAAAGATAGAAGTACTGCAGGGCACATTACTCTTCCTAAGAACTTACACAGCTTGCCAGGTAGGCTGAAATCAGTCCTGTCCCAAAGTTAGAGTATGGTCAGTAGGGAAGCTACAAAGTTTAAATGTAGTCTGGATATGTACATAACAGATGTAGAGGCTGAAAAAGTGGCTAGAAAAAGAACCAACCAGCCTTTCAGGTTTTCTCTTGTAAGCTTTCTGGAGGAGCTCAACTCCCTTGCTGTGGCCTCTGGATCAGTCTATGATAGTAACCTGCTGCTGCCTCTCTCTAATCACCTTTATCAAACAGAAAACACAAAAATCAGCTGGTAGAGCCGTGCTAGCCAGACAGAGAGCATGCAGAGAACCTCAGCACTGCCATGCAGTGAGCACAACCCCTGAGCAGAGGATTATTGCCATGAGTCAGGAGCTTTCTGATTACTCTGAGAAGTAACTGAAGCGCAGCCAGGCTCCTCCGTGTGGCTGTCCCAGTAGTGCACTATTAGGCACAGTGCTCAATGATCCAAGTGCTCACAGGGCAACAGTAAGCCACATAATTATGCTGGATTAAAGCTAGAAAAGATATGCCAAAAAGCTTCCTGGGACACGCTTTGTGACTTGCACATCGCCCCTCACACCCCACTGCCCAGGCACAGGGCAACACAGAAGTGCATTCACTCTCTGTCTCCCACCCGTTGCACTAACCACCCTTCCATGCAGTCATTTTCCTTCCTGCTGAGAACTGAGTGCAGCTTCCTTTGGGGCCCCCCATCACAGCTCTGAAATCAGTCAGCAAGATCTCTGCAGGGCAGGGCAGGGCAGGGCAGGGTACTCCCTTCCCCCCCACGCTGAGCTCTTGATCACAGCTGCCCTGGTGGAAGTGGAGCTGAGCCCCCTGTATGGCAATGCTGACCACGCACTGCCTGCCTCATCTGTGTTGTCTGGTTAAAGCCAACAAATCCCAGGGCAGCACTGCTGAATACCTCTAGGCTTTGCTATGAGCACTGGGAGATGGTGGCATGCGACTGGTAGTGCTGTAAAATAGACCCCAGAGGTGAAGGCAGTGTCATTTCTTTAAGAGCTGAATCTAGGGACCAAGATGACAAACCCATGGCTGTGTTTCTGAGTGCCAGCTAGCACTCTGCTGCTGCTGAAGACTGCATGCAGTGCAAAGGCCAGTGCTGGGTTCATCCTCCAAGCTCCTCAGTGAACAACAGAACAGCTTAAGTTTGGAAAGAACCTTAAAGACACCCAAATTCCCCACCATGGGTTGGCTGCCCCCTACCAGCTCAGGCTTGCCCAGGGCTCATCCAGGTAGCACCACCAGGGATGGGGCACCAACATTTCTCCACGGCCTCACTGCCCTCTGAGTGAAGAATTCGCCCCTCACATCAACCTGAAGCACCTTCATCTGCGGCACTGAGGAGACCAGGGCTTGGTGATGGCACAGCCTGCACTGTGTTCTCATAGCACCTGCTTGAGCAAACAGATTCACCAGTGAAACAGCAATCAAAATGGCAAAGAGGAGCCAAGAACACGTATCAAATGTAAGGCTGGAGGGAAACAACTCTGTAAACACCTTGTTCCTGCATTCTTCTTCAGCACCGTGCCTGAACTCTCCATGGTCACTCAGGTCTCAAAATAAACAACGTTGTTTTAAATAGATGCTAGCAACAGAGTTTTCTTTAGGCAGTGCAGGTGTGGAGTACGACCTTCTCACCATCCTATTGCAGGCACATATGACCCTCCATCAGCTGGGGTGCTAGCAAGCTGGCTGCTACTTTTGAACAGCAGACCTGCTGCTTTGAGAAACTGCTGTCAGAAGAATGGCAGCTTTGTAAACGTGTCTGTAAAGAAGGAAGTTACTATGGCTTTAACTCAGGAACGTGTTAATGCACTGGAATCTGACTAATGCAAAGAGCATTCACAACCCTGTTAGATGTAACACCAAGTTACGTGTCTTCAAAACAGACAAATCAGGCTTTTACTTCTCTGATCAATCAGAGGTAATTGCCCTACATGACCAGAGCACTGTGACTCATTACCTTAAAAAAAAAGAGAGCCAGAGCTATCAATCTGTATTTGTGATGCTGTACTTGATATTACCAAGCAATTATTTATGCTATACAAAGCATAAGATCTCAGCAGAAAAGGCTAAAGCATCATCCTTATGTTTTTATTTACATGATGACACTAAGATTTCAAACACTACACAGGATGAGAGATGTCCCTGGAGAGCAACTCATATGAACAGATAAAGGAGCAGGGAAGAAAAACGGCTCTGTCAGAAGGGGTGTGCAGATACCAAACACTGAGCAATCCTTCAGAATTGGGCCAGATGAGCGTGGCATGGCTGCTGATCAGCTGGGAATACAAAAGCAAAGCTGCTGCACAGAAAAAGAAGAAAAAAAAAAAGCAGAAATGACTGGAAAGAAATGGGGAAAGGTGGAAAACGTGCTTTTCCCCCATTGCGTCCTGATGGATGAGGCCCTCAGTTGAGTGGCTTCAGGTTGCAACAAAGCTCTGCTGAACACTGGCACATTGCAGAGGCACTGCATGATGATCAGTAATTAACGAGGTTGTGCAATGAAGTGCATTAGCAAAACCTCATGGCACATATTTGCACATTACCTGCCAAAAACAACCATGCCTTCCCAGAACTGCTTTGCTCTTCGCTTTGTCTTCAGCAGCAAAATGAGCCTTCAAATGAAGTGCTTTTAAAGAAACAGCTCTCACCAAAACACAACTGATGGGCGATTTTTGTTTGGGGATGGGAAATCAGAAAAGAATAAAGGATGCTTTCTGCCTTTAGGGCTCATTTGCTATTAGAACAGGCAACAACTCCCTCCCAAACACAACACCATCTCCAACAGCATGGCCTAAGATAAGATTTTTGCAACGTGATCCCTACAACAGAATCAGAACAGTTAAGACTGGAAGGGACCACGAGACACCATCTAACCCTTGATGTTACCACCCAGTAACACATAAACAGAGTTAGCTAATTTTTGTATAAAAAGAACACCAAGGAGGGTACAAAGACTAAAGCAGGCTGGAAAAATGTGTGGAATTGTTTTGATGGAAACTTTATGACTCGCTCTGCTGTAGAATCAGGTGTGGAAATGATTTCATTGCAATTATAAAGGTACATCATCAAACTAAATAATAATCATGAAAAGAATCTGCATTCATTGCTTTATTAGATAAAAGTGCTGGTCTGGTTTCAGTTATTTAACAGCTTGAGACAGTTCAGTCCATTGGCAATACTGATAAGATCAGACTGCAAATAAATAGAAAATGGGTTATTAGGAATCACAGTTCCACTGTTTTTCAGGATACATTCCTGGGTATTTCCTGCACATCCCAGCACATTTTACACTACGAATTATGAGCAGAACAAGCATCCAATTCCAGTCCATCACTCATACTCAGAAAAACAGACACACATCTCTGCAACAGTGCAACAGGAGGAGGTTTGCCTCCTTCCCATAGCAGACTCTGCATGTCAGTGCAAGAAAACAGCCTTCACACAGCCTTTGCTTGGGCTAAAGCCTAGTTCTGAATTCTTTAACAAATAGCAGTAACTCCAACTGAACAGACTGTTGAGGCCAAGAGAATGCTTAACCCTTTAGTGTCAACAAAGACAGGTGTGCTAGTGCAAGAAGAAATAAAAACAGCCAATATCAATAGCTTGTGCACATTAGACTTCCCAGAGAGCTGAGTCAATAGAAGCAGCAGATAAAGGGAGAAGTGGGAGAGTAGGCCATGAAGGTGGAGAGAAGGCTCTGCTCCCTCTGAACTGGAGGAAATAGGAGAGCTTCACCATCTTTCACAAAGAAGTTCTCTGGGGAAGAAGAGAGAAATGCTAGAGAAACAGATTCAACATGAAAAAAGAAATGGGATCAGACAGTACTGGTTTAGTCTACCTGTTTAAAGCCATGCTTCCTTACTCAGACACTCAGCATCACAACATGTCCTGAGCCTTACTAGAGAGAGAGAGAGAGAATCACAGAAAAGAGAGGAAAACAAGTTTCTAGCACCACATAGATCAGAGCAACTTATGTTAAAGCAACACTGCTAAAACCCCCTGAAGTTCAGCATTTTAAGCTACAATCAGAAGTCAGTCAGAAAACAGCAGTATCAATTCCACCCTGGCATCACCTGAGAGCACCACTGATGCTGGTTAAAAGGATCAGCTGGGAAAGGAGCCCACCCCATCAGCAGTGCAACAGCCTCTTAGTGCAGCTGTATCCAATGACATCCAATCTACACCCCATCATCACCCTCACACGAGCTTCTGACAGGCACATCATTTGTGAAAACTAATTAACTGTAAAAGACAACTCTGACATTGGAAGATCAGCCTCTTTTAACGATGCACGAATGACTACAAATTACAGCTTCAATTTTTAAGTGACTTCCAATTTCAGAGGGCTTGAAGACTGAAGAAAATGCTGAAAAAATTAATAACATCAGATTAATGGCTGCATGTAAGCCAAGGGATGCACAGAGATCTGCATGGTTGTGTTTTGTCCCCATTCTTATCACTTAACAGCAAACTGTATGTTTGCCTGGAGCTGCAAACCAGCAGTGTTTCCATCTGTATGTAAACCACAGTAGGTAAAACCAAACTCCAGACATCACTCAAAGTGCAACACACAACTGCTGCTTACGGCCCAGACCTCTGCCATCCCAAAGTCCACCTCAGTAGCTTTTCCTCTTGGGTTTTTGTCTCACAGCTCATGAGAGTTTGCGTGAGGCTCCGGAAGCTCGTCAACATCACAGTTCTTAATGAGCTGAAAGAGAAACTCGACCTGTTTCTCATAACTCTCAACCGAGATTCTCTCATTCAACCCATGGATCCTGGTAGAAAGAGAAGAATGTTTTTCATTCCAACGTGCATTTGTGACCCACCTGCACATAGCCAGCACTTCACTGAGCAATGCTCAGCATGAAAATGCAGCAACAGATACCAAAAATACTGCAGTTTCTGTTGCTCAATCTAACTGAAATAATTTATTGATCCTAAGGCTCACAGCACAACTAAACTCATGGCATACATGGAAAAGAAAACTTATCCCAACTCTCTTCCCACCTCCTGACCATTTATGTCACTGTCCCACATAGCTATCAAAGCATTACAGCACTCCTGTGACACTTGCACCTCACCAAGATGAAAATTTACTACATATCACACAAAGAAACAATCCTTTGTATGTTGGAGTTCTTGTTTATTGCTTTACCCCAGAAAATCTACCTTTCAGCTTTAAGGTGCAAATAAATTCAGTGTCCAAACATAGGGACAAACCTCTTAAACAAGGCCGAGCACCAGAACAATACCTTTCACACTGCAGCACTACATAAAGGTGTCAGTCAGCCTCACTTTACTGCCAACTTCTGAACGAGGTCTTGCTCACATTTAGAGTAAAGAAGAGTAAGGGCTCACTCTCCCTCAATGTAATTACCATCCCCATTTGTGCAGCACCCAAATATGCAGGAAATGGGTGGCCTTAGAGAATGTGCAGCACCACCAGCACCATGCCAAGGTATACAAGGCTGGGTTTCCTTCAGCCTAATGCGTATCAATTCTCTCTTTCTCTAGTCCACACCCCAAACAGCTGCCCACATGCAGACAGAATACAGTACCTGGGAAGATCATCTGACTTCAAGAGCACTGGGTTGAATCGATAAATGGCATCTGTGACGTTAGTGAAATGCCTGCTGTCTGTGTTTCCAATACACGTGCCTGGAAAACAAACCTCAGGTTTACTGTGCATGGCAGCAGCAATTTAATGACTCACATTTTTTTTTCCCCAGGAGAAAGGAAAGGCATCTGATTACAGTTGTGTGACACTGAACTACATCAAAATCAAAAATCACTGAGAACAGTTTATCGGAACATCCTGGAAGAGCAACATTCTCTCCTTCACAAAGAAGAGGAACTGAACATATGATTCAGTCATTCTAAGAACAGCTGTGATACTAAACTCGTACCAAAGTTCAAGCTTCAAACTGCAGTCCAGCAAATAGTACAGAAATAGAAAGGAACTGCAGGCAAGGGAAGGGGCTGGGATCATAAGGAACAATACAGAAAAGTAGGAATGGCTTTGCCAGCTCTGAAAACAATAAAAGAAGAGCTAAAGAAAGAAGACCTCCTACTTTCCCCTCACAATTCCTTTCTTCCCTGAAGAGATTCCTTTGTATGTGCCGAGAGTCAAACTCAAGGCTCATTGTTCCTGCCTGTTTCCTGTTTGCTTTTTTACTTCCACCACTAAAAAGTAACGTAAAACTTGAAAACATAAAGAGGGAACTGAGTAAAAGAGGAAAAAACAGCTGTTTCCAGTAGTTAACAGCTGGGGTGGAGAAACACATAGAAAATGGAAACAAGGGAATACTGGGAGGTGGGGGAGAGAAAAGCAGGGAGGAAGCTGAAGAGGAAACAGTTGTCATGTGCTTGCTGTTACCTGGGACTACACTGTCAACATTTGGGAAAGTATCCAGAATGGTTCTTTGAAAAACATGGACTCCAAAGGTCTGGTCATCCCATGGGCTGATGGGAAGGGGGTCAAAGGCCTCTACAACATCAATCTTCACTCTGTCATCAGCAACTGTGTTTCTAACTGTCTCTAGCACCTATGGGTAAATCACAGAGATTAATAATAATAATAATAATAATAATAATAATAATAATAAAGAGAAGATAGAAACGAGAGAGCATCTCTTCTAGATGTCAATATATGTTCTGCTTTGCAGAAGTTGTTTCTCTGCAGACTGCTAACTTTTGCTCCAAATACAGATGCAGAATTAGGACCAAAATGGTGTGGCAGCCTCTCTTCCTTTGCTGGGTGGATAGCTGACACTTAAGCCAACATTTTTGTCTCAGCGCACATCACTGCCTCAAGGTGTTCCTCAACTACTTCAGCTCTGACAGCTTGTTGCCAATCTCCTTGCTACTTTAATCCACAACAAGTTCCAGAAAATACAAATTTCCAGAGGTTTTGGAAGGGAAGACACTACTTTTTGATAATTTATCACAGCTGTCCTTGGCTGAGCAGGAATGTCCAGCCTGGAGTGTGCAAGACTCACACATTCTCACAAGTCACAAGCCCTAAGCTTTATTCCATTCCACAGTCACATATAATGCACATATGCTCTTTGGCACAAGGAAACTTTTGAAATCTGCTCAGTGTAATTGCAAGACACAATTCCAAGTTTAGTCTGGCTCTTGATCTGTTCCATATTCAGAAAATACTTGGAATCTGTACAGCATTTCTAAGAAGGTTGTTCTGAATAAACTCCATTCCACTCATAAACAAGTCAATTTTGCTCAATTGCACTCCTAAAAACAATACCCAGAACAGAGCCTGACTGAAGTAAACATACCCAAATGTAGTGCAGTACTGAGGCTAAGTGAGGAACAGGCCACAGTAAACAATGCACTTTGCACTCCATCTGGAGGAGAAAGGACAGGAGGTGAGCTGCACTTCTGACAGCCTCCATTAAGGAGCAGCTCCCAAACCTTCCCATGCAACTGTTTAAACATGAAGAGATGAAAGGAGTGTTCTTACATCTACTGCCACAAGGGCTAAGTTAATTTCAGATGGCAGAGCTTTACTTTGCTGTGGAGGGATGGAGAGGAGTGGGGAGGGCAGTCATGTGCCTACATAGCAAGGCACTGTACTGCCACATCCCATGTGTGAGCTGTTTTATGTGTGGTTCTTGAGTAGAATACACTCAAAAGCTTGGAAGGCTGAATGCATGGAAAAGCATTAAAACAGAGGGAAGCTTCCAGTCTGCAGAGCAGCCATTAGTTATCTGTTTCAAAGGTAGAAAAAAGTTATTCGAGATGAGAACAAAGAAGTGAATAATAGTGCAGGCAGGAATACCTCTGTGGCCTTCTCTGCAGAGTGGATCCGGAAGTTCACAGTTGCTCTTGCAGATGATGGGATGACATTGAGCTAAAAATAAATAAATAAATACCATAAAAGGAAGGTTAGAAACAGATTAGAAAGGCAACTGCAAACTCAGAAACTGCTCAGTGATGCTGGGCCTCACAGCTGAACGTGTCACTCCACTTCCACTGATAGAAATACGAGATCTGTTTCTGTATCCAGCATTCAAATACTGCACCTCATTTATAATGCAGATAACTACAAAAATAAATAGCCATTGAGTCAGTGAAAAAATGAAGGTAGCTGCTACACAGAAGCTTTCCTCTTATGATGAAACACTCGCCTTCAGAAACTGAGAAGGCATTTTTTCAATATTCCTTTTATGGCCACATTACTGTTTTTCAGTTATGAGATATGTTGTGTCTTCACTAAAATAGTAACTTACTTTTCTTTGCCACAGAATATTTAAATCTTGTTGAACAGGTATGAATTAAAACAACAAAAGAAATCAGAGTGTTACTTCTCACTTGGCCACTCAGTGTCACTGTTCAGCCACTGTATCACTCCTGTAACAGGGACACACCAAAAGCCCTGTTTATTTTCCAGGGCTGTAATATTTTTGGATAGCTACACCTCTTTATCAGGGCAAAATCTGCCTCTATCAGCCAGAACCTGTTTTTTCTCAGTCCAAGGTGCATGCTAACCCTCCTCAAATGATGGTAAAAGCCTGACCTATGCTCACAAAAGCAAGTTCCCATCTAGGTGAGGGAAGCAGCTGTAACAAATTCAGTGTCCACAATACTTTGTGTGGTTTCTTGTCTATCCTAAAATGTAAACAATTTTAATGTTGGTTTACAAACGTCTCTTTGTGACAGATTTCAGATACTTCAGAGAGGAAATAAGTTGCAACTGCAGCTAAATTCAAGTCATGCCTGAAGTAAGAACCAGACTGGTTGTGACACAGGGTCTGAGATTAGGGCTGTACTGATCGTATAATTAGATGTAGACAGAAACTGAAAGTCCTAACTGCCCCATCATACTAAACAAATAGTAATAATAATGATAAACATTATCAAGATGAAGCTACCTTGATTCCTGCGTTAAACATTGTGACTGCTGTAGTAGTTCGAATCAAGGCATTAGTGGAAGGTTTCCAGGCAAGAACTCTTACAAAAAGAAAAGAGTCATTTTTCAAAGACACTTCTTTTCAACATAAGCACCACATTTACATAGGGAACAAGCTGAACTGACGCCTATTTAATTAAGAAATTGCTTATTATCTGTAAAGCACTGACTTTAAATGGTATAACTGATTTCCTGGGATGACCAGAAATCAATAGTTTCTGACAAGCCTTCATTTCTTACAAGTGTGTTCAGCAAGGATATGATTGCTTACCTGCTGACAATAGGTGAAAACAGCCAGAGATTGCTCATGATGAGATTGAGAGGAAAATTGAACTAAATGGAAGAAACAGAACCACAAATTAGTAAGTTTCTAGTTGTCAAGAAGATAACACGTTCATGCACGTGAACCAAGGCCAACGGGAAAAACTCAGAGCATGGGATAAATGCCAGCTTCAGTCTTCTTTCCAAGAATTACATAACTCTGCTCCAAGCTCATATGCTGAGTTACTCTTCACTTAGCAATATGAAAATCTGGGAATTAAATTATGGCTCTTTCCTCACCTCTGATGCAAGGTGCTCCATAGTCATGAGTTCTGGACCATGGCCAAACAGATTGCGCATGGGATTCTGCTCCAGTCTAAGGCAAAGCAAATCAACGTTGGGAATTAAAACAGTCCCTGGCTGTTACTGCTCCAGAAGGCTGATGGGGATTTGGTTTCTATAACATATTTATGTATTGGAGATTTAACCCTACTTTCATCCGTGAACACAGCTCCCCTGTGTATTTCTGAGCATTCCAGTTACATGCAACAATTTTCTTTCTAGACCGACTGAAGAAACGTATGACTTATGAAGAATACATAAAAATCTATTTAAAAATGACACCACATATGAGATTTATCTGAAATATGTACCTACTAGTCAGTTTGTTAGCCTCAGAGATATGTAATGAGAAGACTGACTTGGATACAGGATAAAACATTCTAACACTACATCATGTTGATTGCTTTGGACAACTACCAGCTAGACACTCTAGACATTTGGCTATTGTCCCTTTGCTGGGCATTGCACTTCTGCCCTTCAAAGTGAGCTGCAAACTTCAGCTTCAAATCTGTGAGGGGAATTTGCTAAATACTCTAAAAGCAAATATTACATAAGTGAGTCACATATCAACGCCTGAGGAACCTGCCTGCCTGTCTTTGATGTCAGACAACAGGGGAGCTCTCACCTGGACACTGCTGCTGCAAGAATGCCAATACTTGTCTCTTTTGGGGGGAAGGATGAATGTCCTGGCTCTTTTTCCACGGTGAAGTTCAGTGTTATTGAACCTTTTTCTGTGACAGCAATTCTGGCCAAATACAAATAAATAAATGATTGATGCAACTCCAAGCACACATGCACAGAGCATAGGTAGAAGAAACTAGCCTGTACCCCTCTAGCATTACATGAAACACTGTAAGAACAGCAATCACAAATTCTCAGCAATCTTTAAACATTTGGAGGTCTGATATCTTGGCTTCTCCTCCTGTGAACAGACTCTACAGCATACAATTAACACTCTTGCATGAGATAAGCAGAACATTCTGCTTTTGTCAGCACAGCTGCGATGGACAGCAAGCAAACCAAAGGCCCTTTGCTCTCTGTCATTTCAGCAATGCCAACACTGCCTCATGCCTGGAAAACATTTTGGTGACATTAGCAAAGTCATTTCTAACACATAATTAATGGAAATGAATCACTTTCATCACAATGATTCTTTTTCTCTTTTACTTACAGAGCTACTGGCTTCTTCATGCCCGCAATGATGCCGTCCAGTATAGCGCTCCCCTCATCCAGCAAGAAGGAGAGTTTCACCCCTCTGGATTCCAGCAGAGCTGCAATTTTCATTGCTCCCTTCCGACCAAAGACCTGTGAGAAACCAGGCAGGAAATGGCAAAGTTCAGCCACATCACAGGGAAGAATGCTGGAAAGCATCTCACTGTTCATCACCTGCAACAACCAAGCCAATCTTTGGCCAGCTTGCCATGTCTTACATACACACCCAAGCTCTTCCACGTCTGCAATCAGAAAAGAATCTGAAATAACACTCTGCTGCCTTCTTTTCTCATTGCTCATTACACCAAATCCCATCAATGTCACTTAAAGACAAACAATAAATACAAAACTATGAGCATGAGCCTGACAGTATCTAAACACATAACAAAGAACAGGAAGGATTTTCTGGGTGAACAAGGTTTAAAAAAATAAGCCCTGTTATGCACACGCCCAACAAGTAGTTATCTAGCCAAAATGAAAGAAAATACCTCTTCATCATGGCCAATGCCAACATAGAAAGACCTGCGGGGTCTGTAATTTCTTCTCAGTAAGAATTCTAGAGCTTGCAGAATGCCCTGCAGAAAAGAAACACACAAACCCATCTCAGAATATTTTACTACCATATGGCATTAGTGGGAGAATAAGTGTAAAAGACTGTAATGTAACAGAAAGGAACCGCGATGCATTCTCAGCCTGTAAGGAGACTTTCTCCTGCTCACAAGTACGTTTTTACTTCTTCAGCTCCTGCTGATGACATTCATATTCTCAAGTAATGCTTCAGACTTGGTGTGATACACACTGTCAGTCTATGCACACACAATAAAAAAGTGCAGGCTTGTTCTTCCAACTGATGAAGTCAGGGACAACCTGCACAGAAAGCACAATGCTTTCCATCATCCAAGGACTCCACTGCTCCTTTAAATCATCTATCTTTTACACAGCCTGGCTCTGACTTGAGCTACCAACTCCATTTATGTTACAGAGCAGCATGTTTCATACAAAAAGTACTAAGGTAGAAACAGAAGAATGAGAAATTTACTCCAATGAACAAGAAATGAAATCTACCATTTGCCCCTTTGCCATATTTTTCCATTTCCCTTGTCTTTTAAACCACAGTCTTCTATTTGTTTGTAAGTCATTGTTAGCAGAAATTCACATCACCTCAACCTCACAAGCAATCATCTCATCTTCTCCACCAAAATCACTGATTTTTATTGCCCATTTGTGGGGTCACTTGTGCAGTTCACAGTAGGAGGGAGTGTCGAAACAAAACCATTCAACCAAATACATCTGCAGCTGTAAATACGTTTTTCTACATCTTGAAAGAGACCTCACTGTTTTCTTCAGTAATAGAAGACCAACTCGCTTCACCTCTAGGAAAAGCTGGGGAGAAACTGCAGGGCTCAGGAATTTTCTTAGGAAAGAAGGGCAAGAGAGATAACGTGGTCAATCTCAAAGAGAGCACATTCCTTCCATTTGCCTTTTCCTCTCTCTGAAATATTACCAAGACGACGTACAATGGCAGAGTTCTTGTTGTCCAGAGTTCCTCGTCCATAGATGAAACCTTCATGCTCTGCAGCTGAGAAAGGAGGGAAATCCCAACCCTCAGGGGAAGCAGGCACTACATCCATGTGTGCGAGCAGCATGTAGGGCATCATTTCAGAGTCAGAGCCCTGAACTGTGAAGAGGTGGCTGTACTCCCCAACGATTTCATGTTGAATGAACTTGGAAGCAAATACAGCTGGGAAGACTGTTTGGAAGAACAGACAAATAAAACCACAAGAAAAAAAACAATCAGTGCTAATTTCCAGTTGTATCACTGTACACCCCACGGAGCAGTCAGATATTTAGCTTCGATGGGCCCAACAAACTTGCTCCAGGAAGCAGACGTGCAGCTTCACTCTCACACTCCCACCAACCCACCTGGGCTTGGATTTGGGATTTCCTTAAGGAAAAATGGGAACTGTCATCCACCAGTGCTGCAGCCATTTCAGAGCAATGACAGAGCTGCCAGTTAGGTTGAAACAGTACTTTTTTTCATGGCAAAGCCATTTAGCCATCTAAAGAACACTGAGAAGGGCACCTGAACTTTTGCTTTGCTGGCTTTGGCTGTTGGTGTATCCTTCCTAGAATCGGGTTGAAAAGGACCACAGTGCTCATCCATTTCCAACCCCCTGCTATGGGGGCAGCAAACCAGGCTGCCCAGAGCCACATCCAGCCTGCATGCACTACTCCACAGTAAAAAGGAGCAGCAGGGATCGCTAAGGATGAAAGCTTAGTACCTTTCTCAATGTAATCCCCAAATTCTGCCATGGCGGTTGTATTTAAGTCCTCCGGAGACACGGAAACGGTCGGGATTTTAACAGCACCTTCGGTCAAAGAGAAAACAGGGATCAACTGACGCTGAAATCAGACTGGCACTTCGAAAGGCAAAGCAATATTGACATTCCTTGGCATTTTTGAGGCTTCACAGATCGTTTCACAGCTCGGGGGGTGGCCGCAGCGGGGAGGATGGGCGCCCTTCGGCTCAGCTCAGTCTGCTGTTTTGTTTCCAGCTTACTTTTCAGCCCAGAGGGCTGCCTGATGGCTGTCATTGGGGACGGCACTACGACGACTCCTCGCCAGCAAAGCCTTACCAGCCACCGGCGCTTCCCTCGCCCAACCCCAGCCCTCTGCACCACGCACACGAACCCCCCAGCCCCGAACCTGGCGGACGCCCCTCACCTCTCAGCGCCTCCTTCAGCTCCAACCTCTCTCCGACGCTAAAAGCCGCCGTTCCCCCGCTCCGCGCCCACAGCCTCGGGACGGCCGGGGATCGCAGAGCGTAGGCGCGGATCAGCACCGCCGCCGTCAGCGCCAGCGCCGCCGCCACGCACAGCCCCGCGGCCGCCGCGCACGGCGCCACCCGCCGCCGCCCGCGGCCCCCCGCCATCATCGGCGGACTTCGACCGCCGCCCCCCTCCCGCCCTCGCTAGGAGGCGGACGGACGCGGACGCGGACCAATCGCCGCGCGGCTGTTCGAGGAGCTGGCCAATGGGAGGCGCGGTCCCGCCCTCTGCGTGAGGTATCTTGGGAACTCACAGCTTCGCGGGGTGGGCAGGGTTGGACTTCGAGCATCACGAGTCTCCAAACCGCTGCCGCACGCAGGGCCGCCAAGCTCCCCATTTAACCCCAGCCCAGAACCCCATCCAGTCTGACCTCGAACACCTCCCGGGACGGGACGTCCACAGCCCCTCTGGGCGGCTGTTCCAGCACCTCCCCATTCTCTCTGTAAAGGGTGTTGATGGAGTGGGGGTGCAGTGCTCCCCCCCCCTGCACAGCTGGGTGCGAGCACTGCATCTTATTGCTTCCCTCCTTTTGGAGCATCCTTAGAAGCTCTCTTGTGGGAAAGTGTATAAACCCCTTCGGCTCCTTGTGTTGCTCCTAAGTCGTTGCCATTCCAGTGTCTTGGGTAGTTGTGGGCCCAGAGTTAACTTCTGCTTTGTAGCAGGTGTCAGCCACTGACTTCTGTTTTTTCCTCCTAAATCCCCCCTCCCCAACTTAAAACCATTTCCCCTCGTCCTACAGTTATCTAGTTGTGTGCTGTTGGCGTGGCAGCTGATGGAGTGCAGCGCTTTCCTCCTCTGTGTGTGTGTGTGCTCAGTGCAAATTGAGCTTTTTATCCAGGACTGAGCTGTGCCACGGGGCTGCTGGCAATGTGGCAGAGTGATGTGGTGAAAAACGGGTGTCTTTGTGGGGCCGCAAGCCATGCTGAGGCAGCAGGAGGTGGTTGGCAGCAGCAGGCCTCATCCTGAGGGGATTCAAGCCTTCAGGAGGTTCAGGCCTCAGGAGGTTCAGGCCTCAGGAGGTTCAGGCCTCAGGAGGTTCAGACCTCAGGAGTTTCAGATCTCTGGAGGTTCAGGCCTCAGGAGGTTCAGATCTCGGGAGGTTCAGACCTCAGGAGGTTCAGGCTCTCATCTTCCAGCAGCTCCACAACACGCCCCAGCCACATCTCCTTGACTCCCACACCATTTTTTCCTTCCATATGTGTCTCCCAATGTTCCCCCTCCCTCTTCCCAGCACTGTGAAGACGTACCTCCTGTCTGGTTTCACCACAGAGCGCGATGGAAAATGTGTTCCATCTTTACAGCAGTGCTGTGCTGAAGGGTTGCATCATTTTATCCCATGGCATCAGTGTTTCTGAAGTGCTAAATGCCAGCTGGGAGCTACCAGAAAGCCTCAAAGCAGCAGCAGATGCTGAGTGATTGTTCAGACATTCTTTATTATAAAAAAGAAAAAAAAAAAAAAAAAAGAAAAAAGAACAAAACTGATATTAAATTAAATAAATTACAAACATTCTGAGCTGGTTATACATCATGAGTTTATCCTGGGAGGCTTCAGAGCCGTTACACACCGTCAGCAATAAAAGGACACTGAAATTTAAGATTTTCTACCCCAGTATAAATTGGAGTTTCCCTCACTCTCCTGTCCAGGACATGGAAATGAAGATATTGTTGAGCTTCCAGTGGTTCTATCTGTTCACGTTGTCACCAGAAGTGACAACCAAAAGGAGTCATCACTGTATGTCAGTGCTGCTGTTGCAAGGAGCCTCCCTTGAGATCCCATCTGTTATGTTGTAGGAAATTCAAGAAACAAAATCTATTCTTCATGCACAGCCTGTTGCTCTGAGGTTTCCTGCGTGAGGTCTGGCAGATCCTGAGGAATCAGCCTTCTCCAACTAAGGAACTGGAACCTGCAATTTCCCTTGTCTGAAGCAAAGCAACCTCAGAGATACAGAAATGTTGCTTGCTTGCTGTAGAATAGCTTTGTGTTCCATTGCACCAATTTCTCTCTATTTTTTTTTTTTCATGAGTGAATAAAAGGAACTCTCAGGCAGTAGCAAAACAGCATGAGTAATCACCCTCAAAGATAAGATAATTCAGCTCTTGTTTTCAGCTTGTACAACAAAACACAGTTCTGGAAAAAACACTGCTGTCTCTGATCAAAATAAGTAATAACTATTAGTAGGTGGCTTTTTTCTTTTGGGAAACTAACTTTCTTTGGTGTTATTATTCTCCTGCACCACATAATCCGAAACTGAGGTAGAGAAATGGTGGCTTAGGTGTTACATAAAACCAAAGTGGCAGGTCGTGATGTGATTACCTGTAATGGTTTTCTAGCTATGATGGTTCATGAAGCTCTGTTTTCCTTAAAAATGGGACATCTGGGAGCAATAAGGAAACTGCTTTGTCTGCCCAGAAAGCCTTCCAGCAATGTCTTAATGAATCAACTCAATATGTACCTTGAAATTGTGCACTAAAACTTGCTTATCTTTTTAAAGTCGTGGAGCAATAAAATCAAAATAAGCTTTAAAAATATAATTTGCTTTGATTAATGAGGCTCCTTTTTTTGTTGTTGCCTTTTGTTTGCTTGTTTGCTTTTTGCATTCATGGAAATATAACAGACTGTTCAGTTTTGCTTGTTGACTCTTGTCTTTATCCCAGAGCTGGAAATACATTGTAGGAGGATTTGAAAATCAAACAGAAAAAGCTGCATTTGTTGCAACCGAAGGCATACTAAATTTTCTATGGCCTTACTTTCATCAGAGCCATATTTGAGGTTGAAATGCACTGAAGAAGGGTCCCTTTAACTCTTGGCTTCTGCTTAGATTTTTTCAGGCTTTAGATTGTTATCTTGTCATTACTGTCACAAAATCAGCACTGGATAAGTAGGGAAGATGTCAGAAAGGGAAATTAAAATAGCAGTTGTTATAAGCATCACTCAAATATAAAAGAATGCCAGATTTCTAGAAATGATTAAGATCTCATCTGTCTGTCTCTGGGTTAGAATGTCAGGCTTGTTTGCCTGAGAGGTAGATGGTCCTGGTATTATCAATCTGAGATGAATTTTAATGAAAAACATCAAATATGCAGCAGAGAATTGTTACAGAAATATCACATATAAAAAAGAGTGTTCTCTTGCCGCCTGAGTGACCATTTGAGAGCTTGTCATCAGAAGCCCTCCATAGTGCAGGTGTTACCAGTTGCAGATACAAAATGGGCTGAAATTTTCATTTTGCTGCCCTGGATCCAAGACTTTGTCCCTGCATGTTTTTTTTGTGGTCAAAATGACTTGGGAAAAAATATATAAAGACGTATATATATCTCCACAAAACACTAATCCACGTACCAGGCTGAATCATTTAGGTACTGCAGTCAACAAGATGGAAAGAGAGGCAGAACACCCTTAGAATGGTCTAAAAACCTTCTCTGCAGCCCTGTTCAGACAGAAGGAAGATGCCTAAAAATGTCAGGAGGGATTTTAAGTGGAGCCTGGGTCTTCTGAACACATACCGACTTACTGGGCAGGCAGACCAGCATGCACACACAGCACACCGTAACAAGGAATTCATCCTCCCAATTACCAGCTATTCCTATTAATAAGTAAAAATATAACCCGGAAAATAGCCCTCCTGAGATACTGCACCAGGGTCTGAGAAACACAGCAGTGATTGGAGGCTGTGGTTTCTGGGTCACACAGAGAGCAGTGCAGGGGCATGGAGAAATGTGGGGGAACACAAAGGTTGGCACCTGCAGTGCAGGCACGCCGACAGTCAGTGCACGTTTTGAAGCGGCATTACCTTACGGGCTGCACCTTGCAAGAGCTGTTTTTGCTCGTGATTCAAAGCCGTGAGAGGCTCGCAATATTTGCTTAATTTCATTTCATCGGGAAAAGGAGGAGGAAGAAAAAGAAAGAAGGGGGATGCCCAAATTATGTAACGCCTCTGTGGGCAGAAGACTGTGACTGCGTGAGACAAAGGCAAGCATGTGGTGAAACCAACTGATCACCCCATGTGCTGAGGCACCTGCCGTCAGGTGAGCTTGCTTCTCTTCTGTGATTAATGGGATGGCATTTCCTGAGTTCCTGCTCCGTGGTGTTCTGCTGTTTGCTCCAGAGGCCATTTCTCTGAGCACCAGAAGCAGAGCAGGAGGAGAAATTTACCAGTTCGAGAGGCGTGATGACCTCTTGCTTTGCAAACTCTTTGTATTCCTGGGTAGGAGTGCTGCTCTTCATGATGGGATGGGAGAGAGGAGGCTGTCCAGGAGGGTTTATCAGCACAAGGCTCACAGCGCTGTCTGTGTCTCTGAATGGAACATGCTTCCAAACATCTCCTAGAGGGCACACAAGGTGTGCTGGGTTAGGGCTGGTGCCGTGGCAGAGCACAAACCCAGCAAGTGGTTCAGCTGCACAGAGCAACGTCAGCTGAAGCCCCAGCCCGTCCCTGGCCTCCTCCTCATAGTGTGGGGGTCAGCATCAGGCAGTGCCTCCTCCTGGGGAACTGCCTCCTGATTCAAGGTAGAATGTCCCACCTGGTCTCCCTCCTGCCCACAGGTGAAAAAGTGACCCCAGGCGCCAGGACTAACCTCCTCCAAGTTTGTGAACTCCGAGCTGCTTTCATCCACAGACTCATCGTAGATGGAAAGCTCGGTCTGATTAGGTCTCTGGGAAGGAAAGAACCAAATTCATGAATTAACGGAGTTCAGGGACAAACACAATGAAAGAAATGAGTACCCCACACATGCCCAAAGGGAAATGCCCAAGCAGAAAGGGCACAGGTGGAATCTTGTTGCAAGTGTTTATCATCGCTGACTGAGCTAGCACTCACATATCACTGCAGAGATAAGGCATATGTAAACTTACTGTTATAAGATAACTGAGTATAAAACTGCCCTGGTTCTAGCTCTGGTTAGTGTGCAATAAACCAATGTATGTTTGGGGAAATAGCCTATCTGACCCTCTGTTGTCAGCATGTGCCATATTCCTGCTTTGACCTTTTCTCTTCCTACCAAGGGAAGCATTCATGGATGTTCAAGGGCAGGTGCATTTGCTTTGCCTCCTTTTGCAGTGGCCATATTCTGCCCTTGAGTGCAGTTGCATGCTCCAGCCAGTGCCAGACAGAGAGCACAGACCTGGCACTGCTCTATTGGCCTCTATCAGCTGGGACAACATTCATCTCCCAGCTCGGGCCTTGCAGAAAACATTTACACTTCCGACTTCCCGTTTAATGCAATTCAATCAGCAGGTGCTTGGCTCATACGTGAAAATTTGGATATGAAATAGTTTGTTGGATTTAGACCTTTCCCACTTAAGATTAACAAGAATGTTTACTATGTGCATTAGTGAGATTTTGTTCTTCCTTTGTGCTGGCACAGTGTATGGGCTCAGCAGTACAGTACTGTGAGGTGGAGAGAAAGCAAATGGGGAGCAAATGTACCTCTTCTAAGATGGGTGGGTGGATGACTTCTTTGATATTTGCCAGTGCGAACAAAACAGCATCATGGATGGTCAGGAAGATGTGCTTTCTGTCCAGGCCTCCTTCTTCAAAAACTCCACCTGTGCTAATGTCATTGTACACCTGGGCTGGGGAAAAGAAAGGTACATGAACCAGGGTGAGAGCAAAGCAGGAAGCCTTGAAAAGTGAACTTGGCTGATGGTGGTTCTGTGAGCTAGGGCAAGCCCAGAATGCAGTTTGCTGAATTATTCTATTGCCAGCCTATTTTTCTATGTGCTAAATGCAGAGGTTTTCCAATAATATCACTTCCCAAACGAAAGAACCTATTATGCAGACAGAGAACAGTGTTTCTCCTCTGTTTCTTCTGTTCTTTCATCTGTTCTGCTCTTTCATCTGTTCTGATTTAGTCCTACAAAGGGATGACAGCTAGCAAAGTTTGCATAAAGAAAACAAAAAAGTCCCAAAATGGAGGAAATGCACATGGAAATGTGCTCTTCGTGGATTCTTACCATGCACGTTTGCCAAGAACACTTTAATCCCAATCTTCTGATAGCTGGAACACAGCTAGAAGGGATGAGAGGGCAGAGAAAGGATTAATAACACTGCTGCTCTGGCTTTGTGTTTATACATGAAGTCTTTTATCCAAGGCCTTACACGTGTCCTGGGAATGCTGAAGGAGAAACTCACACAAACCTCCGATTGAGGAGGGTAAACATCTTTATCTAAACTGCACAAGGGAGTGGAAGGTACTTGGGTGGTAAGGAGCCTGGCTGTGTTCGTAGAAGAGGACTCACCTTGCCCAGTGCTTTTGTGCCCATGAGGTCAACAAAGCACACCCCACTCATGTCCAGGATGATGGTGTGGAAGCTGACATAGGGCGGTGCCGTGGCCATGGGGTCAACATCTGCAGCTGACGTGACCCTGAAGTTGTTTCCTTGCAGAGTGGTGGTGCTGCCCAGCTCGCTGGAGGTGTGCACCTGCCCGGCGCCGTTGGCAGGAGTGCAGAACGTGATGTAAGAGATGCTGGCGCCGTTAGCAGTCGTCTGGTTGTTGTTGGTGTCTGTTGGAGAGGTGCTTTCAAAGTCTTTCTGGAGCTCTTGCAGGGATAAGGTCTATGGGAAAGCAGAGGTAAGCAGTCAGGCAGGACTGCTGCTCTTTGTGAGCCAAGAAAGGCTTTCTTTTTTGCATGGAAGTAATGCAGGATCTTTTCAGACACTGAGAGGGGATGACTGGAAATGTGCTTCACAAGGGAAGGATTTGAGCTGAAATGCTGACATAGGTACATCCTTAGGGCAAGTCCACAGTCTAGCAAAAGAAACTTTCTTGCTGTCATTCCAAACTTGCTATCTCTACATTTTTCCTGCTCCCAGCCATTTCCAGTTGTCCTGCACATAAACGGTTTGGCTACTGGGAGAAATGGGATGTGGGTAGGAAGGAAAGAGTGCAGGTGGTGGTAAATGTGACTGGGAAGACCATGCAGAAAATCATACATTGAGAGGAGCTCTCTGATGGAGATCTGTGTTCAGCACCAAAAGCACCCAAACCGAGTTACCTTGTTCTGCCTCAGTAAGAATTTTGGTGGCTTTGATGATGGTTGTGCCGTCCCCTTCTCCTGCCATTTCACGTATTTCTTCCTGGCTAAGTACACTTTCCCAGGATCCACTCCAGTCTGCAGAAAAGAGAGTTTCTCTGAAAAAGCCTCTTCAGACCCAGAGTCAGGGATCCCCCCAAGCTTTCCTGGCCTGTGGCATGCAGCACAAGAGGACAGCAGCAGTTGTGCACAGGAGGTGACAGTGGTGGCAACCAGACAGCACCACGTCCTGCAAGGCAGGGTGGGCACGTGCATGGGGAGACACGTGCAGCAGGGTGACTGCTTTGGCAGAGCCTGGAGGAAGAGACTTGCCAAGATGCAAATATAACCTCTAAAGTTATCTAGAGAGATCTAAAAACAGATCAGAGAGAAAAGAGCAGAAGAGTATGTCTCTTGATCTACAGCAGCATGATGATCCTAGGATTAATTATCTCAGCCTGGCGAGACAGGAGAGAGCAAGGGCTATTTGGGATTGGCTACAAGCAGGAATTTCTCAGGGCATTGCTCACCTTGGCTATAATCTTCTCGCGGAATATCTCTGAGTTGGCAAAATACAGCGGCGAGCAGTAGGTCACAATTTTAATGCCGTTGAGTTCGTGTACCTGCAAGAGAGAGGAGAGCTCAAAGCAGACGTGGTGGGGCTGTGTGGGGTGCAGAGTGGTCAGGGCTTTGGGCAGTGGATAATTGGGAAAGCCAAGGTGAAGTGCAGCCCTGAAACAAACAGCAAACAACCTCACTGGGACAGAAAGCTGGGCTTGGGCCTCCTGGTCACAGTGGGCACCAAAGGCAAAGAACAGCTTCTTTTCTGAGGATATTTTAACTCCTGCTTACCTTGTTGTAGGCTTTGGGGTTCTTGTAGATATCCATGGATGCTACTTGGCCGAGTGCAGAACCGTTCCGGCTGGGAGAAAAATCCAACCAGAGTTGAGAAGATCTTACAGAAGAAGAAAACTGCTTCTCTTTGTACCCATCACCAGGATTTGAAACATCGCTTTAGGAAAACGCTCAGATTTCAGCCCTGCAGAGCCTGTTTGGATGCTGGCAGAACACAGCCAACCCACGGGACTGCCTTGCTCAGCAGGGAAAGACCCAGCACAAGGCTGCAGAGCAGCCAGGCAGAGCTTCAGCTGGATCCCATGCCTGGCTGTAAGCCTGCTCCTGGCAGGGCTCCCCACCCCAGGGGCCAACTGGCTTTACCTGAGCTCCCAGTCTGGGAGGTGTTAATGAAGGGTTTTGTGGATTAAAAATAGCGCTTCTCTGCACATACACGGGACTCTTTCTATGAGCAGCACTGCTGGGAACTATGCAGGTAGCTTTTCCGGCTGAGGTAAATATCTTCTGACATCCCCCTGCCTTGGGATGTGCACATCGCTAACCTGTGCACAGGAGTGGGAATGCAGGCAGTAAATTAATGCCTGCCATTCCTGTTTGCACATTCCAGGGGCTGAGGAGGACACCTGCACTCCCCCAGGCTCAGACTGCACGTTCCTTCGAAACGCAGGCCAGAGGTTGCTTATGAAAATAACCTACTGCTTATTATTCTGCAGCTGGGAGATGTTTCCTTCTCTTTAGGTTTTTGGAGCTATGGCGGTACTTACAACTGGGTATGGAAAACCACAACCAGCACGGAAAATCCCACACCCACTGCGACTCCGTAGGGCAGGCTCAGGAAGAAGGCAGCCAGAAAGCTCACCAGCCAGACCAGCTGCAGAAAGAGAAGTACAAGACACGGCTCTTCTGCTGTGCCCTGGGCTGGAGCACAGCGAGGTACGGAAAATGGCTCGTGCTGATATTCGAGACCCAAAGAACAGCACAGCTGAGGATCAAAAGAATGCTGCAGCTATTCTAATTGCACTGCTTATTGCATGTTTTCATGTGAAGTGTCGCTGCTGGGAAGCTAGCCAGAAGCCCCAGCTTTTCAGCTGTAAAGCAAACCAGTGTAATTCTTCATAGCTGCATGACCCCCCTGTCACTCATTCAGCTCAAAAAGTCTCAAGAAAAGGCTCCTGCAGATCAGACCATCTGCTGCTCAGTAGCACTCCCACCCCTAGGAAAGCTCCTGCTGTCATTCAGAACGTTTGGAAGGAATGAGCATCGATCTGCAAACCGCCTGAGAGCCTGCTGTAAATGACCTGAGCACAGAGCAGATCTGATGACAAGGTGTGACAGGGCATAGCAAAACCTGCTCCACCTCTCAGCTCAGAGTCTTGTCATCTGTCATTTTTATATATCAGCACGCGAGCATCTCCATCCACATGAAATCAGTGCTCTACAACCTTGTGAGCAATTATGTGAGAATTATTATCAGGGGATTATAAGCTCATCCTCAAGACTACAAAGAGTTAACTTTGATCTTGGTCAAATCAGGGTAATTTTGATAATTTCAGCATCTCAATATAAGATTTTTAAGAATGATGCCTTTACGTGTGAGTTCTCTCCATCCGGACTGGACACAGGAGTGTGCCTATGGAGCAATCTGTGTGATTAGCACCAAAACATGACCGGACCTGAGGTAATGGACACCAACGGGCTGACAACACCCAGAAGTGGTATTCCCCAGTTTGGGACAGGAAGGGCATTGAATCTAGTTCAAATTCCAGGGAGATTAAGGTCAGCGGAGCGCAGTTCACCCCAATGGCATTTGCTTTGTCCTCACTCTCTTTGCACCGAAGGCAGCTTGTGCCTGCTGGGAGCTCTGTGCTGGTCAGCGGGCCTGTGATTTCACCGCACATCACAGAGCTCAGCTGGGACTGCTCACCCATCTCTGTTTGAACAGAGCGCTTTGGGAAAGCTGTTGATGACTCAGGTCAGCCCCTTTGGACTCGCGATGTCTGCGATAAGGCGGTGCGCCGGGTCCTGACAGGATATTGGCTCAGTGTCCACGCACCACTCAGCCCTGGGAGCCCTGTTCAAACACTGTCTTTTTATGTCAGACATTTCCAAATTCCGTTCTCACTCCCCCTCACGCCCCCCCCTTGGGTTTATACATCAACCAGTGCCTGAAGTCCTTATCGCTGCGAAGGGCTCTCCTCACCCTGGAGGGCTATTGTGTGAGTTTTTAAGTCATGACTCCTAGATATTGAGCAGGGCCGGTTTGGCTAGTTCTGGGCAAACAGGCTCCTGCCGATGATTGGCATTTAAACAGAGCGGGTAATAGTTCAGCCTCCATGATACGTGGCCAGGCCACGGCTCCGGACCACTCGGAAGTGGATGGAGCACAGCAGTGGAGCAAAACCCATTTTCCCCAAGAGGGATCCAGGGGTCCCCCCACCCATCCTCAGGCACTCACGCAGTCCAGCTTGCTCTTCTTCCACAGGTAGAAGGGATCAGCCAGCTGCTTGAGGGAGTTCTTCAGGTTGACAGCGATGAGGGCTCCCAGGACAGACTATGGAGGGGAGGGCAGGGTGTTACCCTGTGCGTGGTGCTGAGCATGTGCCACATTTCACAGCAGATGCTTTCCCAGCCCGCCGGCACAGTGGAGACAATGAAGATCACAGAGATCATGTTTGCAGCATGATGGTTTGAAAGATCATTGTTTCCTACAGACAGGACCCCAGCCCATAGCAAATCATGCTGTGCAATGGTTTGCATCAAGCAAGGCTTGATGAGTTCTCTGAAGCAAGGCTGAGCATTTCTCCAGCATGAAGAGGTTGAGATGCTGCTGCTGCTGCACTTTTAGCACATTTGTTCACCTTACCTTTGGAAGAGGTTCAAGATAAATTCCCAGAGAAAGCATGGTCACCATAACCACCAATGCCACAAAGAAACTTGCCACCTGCAAAAAGGAGAAAAAACATTTCATTAAACATCAGGGTCTTCCTGAACCCCCTCCTGGTCCTTGCTCTCCAGCTGCTTCAGCCAACACTGGAGCTGGGCACTGCAGGACTATGTGAGCAGCCATTGCCTCTGAGAAGCAGGCTAGAATTTCCCAGTTCTCACAGACAGCCCCAGGCTTCCCTCACGTGGGAGCCCTGCTCAGCCCAGTCTGAGCAGCCAGAGTGGGAGCACACATTGACAGCCCTATGTCTGAGATGGGTCCAATGAACCGTGCAGGGAAAAATGGGGTTGGTGGGGTACATTTTGTATTTAACAGCAATGTGAAGCACTCCTATGTGGAGCATTTTCAGGCCTGCAGTGATGTCACGCTGGCAGCATGCATCTCTGCAGGGACTTGCATTGAAGATGGGGGAGTACTAACCTGTGATTTCCCTCCTGCCCCATCCACAGCAAGAGTGACAGAGAGAGCACAGCAGATGACGTGGATTTTGAAGAAGGATCCAAAGAAGTTACTGCAGCCCAGGGCCAGCATTTCCTGTGGAGAAGGAGGAACACAGTCATCTCAGTGAGCAGCTCCAGTCCTGTCCTGTAGAGGTGTTTGAGAAGAGAAACACAGCCCCCAGCTCCTATTCTCTACAGTGCATCCCAGAGCCTTTTCTTCCAAGGAGAGCTGAGATGGGTTCCAGCCACTATGGCAGGGCAGCCTAGAAGCACCATGCCATACAAACACGTTGTCAGTTGTTGACACACTAAGGGCAGGGCTTCATGTGGTATGCATGGCTCTTATTGAAGGCTACCACTGGTGCCAGCGATGACAGGAGAGGATTATTTAATGTCCTGCCTCTCGCAGTATCTAGGTGACACACCAGGAATCCAGGCCCTCGTCTGCTCTGTAAGAAACACATGCGCTTCACTGTGCTTCAATGACCTGCAAAAATGCCATCTGGGCCAGAACCTGGGGCTGAAGCCTCAGCTCTGGAGGGAAAGCAAAGCAGTGAGCTGAAACAAAGTCTTTTCCTCCCTTTGACAGTGCCTCTCCCACCTGTAGGAAATGGATCTGCCAAGTCCTTTCGGCCCCCTGCCTGGCGGGCTGCCATGTGCGTGGGAGAAGCACGTACATTTTGAGCAGCCACGTGCATTTGCAAGCTTCCCATTCATGCAGCAAGATCTTCCTTTCACGCCTGAGAGCCAGGGGAACATTCCTGCATCTCTCCAGAGCAAGCTTTACCTGGTTGGGGTCCACATCATAGCCATGCTTGGCTGCCAGCGTCCTCCCCATGGCCAGGTTGATCACGTAGCTCACGATGGCGAGCGAGAAGGCTGTGCCAATCATGTCCTTCCACTTGCTCACCAGGGGCAGGGTGGGCTCTGGGAACCTGCATTTAGAACAGAGGAAAGAGGTGGTTGGGATGCTGGCATTGGAGGCAGGGATGTGTTTTTAGGAGTGGTGTCTAAGCCGTGGACAAGGTTAGGGCATGGTGGCATGGTGGAACAGGGCACAGCAAATCTGCCTGGCAGTTCTGAAAGGGGATTGTTGTAGAGCAGAGAGGGGTTTTCCAGGATGCAGAATAAGGAGGAGGAAGGGAAATTACTTGGATGGTGAGTCAGACATGCACGCATGCTTACCCCATGCTGATCTTCCCAACCACTGGCATATTGTACTTTTCGGGCATCTTAAAGCTGCCAGAGATTGCAGTTGCAACTATTACCTGCAAATGCAGAGAGTAAAAGAGCAGTAAGCAGAAAGAACGTGAACTATCTCAGAAGCATTAAGTGGTATTCCTGGGGCTGATGGTAGAAAATTAGCTCTAAACTCAGGCTGGAACAGGAGAGAAAGTCCCATGCAGGAATTTTGTTTTGCATGTTTCGCATTAACAGGATGCAGGTGCAGCCCAAGAGGGACGAGCTGTGTTACAAGGGTATCCTCCATGAGGATGGCCCAATTTTGGACCCCAGAGTACTGCACTGAGCATGGACGTGCTATATTCCTCCGAAGTCCCCTTCAGAGCAGAATTGGGCATCCCAGGGCTGAGATGGGAGGGGAAGGTCTGTCTCCTGGAGGTCTGAGGGACAGCTCGTGTGTCACTTACGATGATGATCTCCATGGGAATGGGCATCCGGATCTTTTTCATGTACTTCAGGTTGAGTTCCTTGACAACAATCAGAAGCACAGCACTGATCAAGGCGTAGACCAGGGAGGCCACGTTGGTTTTGGGCAGACCTTTGCAAATATCGATGAATGTCTAAAGGGGAGAGAAGAGGAGAAGGTGTCATGGGTCTCCAGACCCAACGGACAGCACAGTGCGCAGTACTTATTATGGCAATCACCTGCAAACACCCTGAGATGTGATGGGGCAGCAGTGCAGCTGTGCAGCCAGCTGCGTTCTCCCTCCCTGCAGCCTCTCCCCTTCTCCCAGTCCCAGTTTCCCCAGCACAGTAACAGTGGTGCCTGCTGTGTGGTGGGGAGGAGGTACAGGGAAGGACCCTGTCCAAGCACCCACTTACATAGACGATAGCTAATGGCCCGGTGTAAGACGGGACTGTCAAGCCGAAGACGTACTTGAGCACGGAGATGAGGATCTGCAGCCCTGCTGCTGTCATGAAGCCCCTGATGAAAGACTCTGACAGGTAGATAGCAACAAAGCCAAACTGCACGAATCCCAGGCACAGCTAGGGTAGGACAGACAAGGAGTTATTAGAAATGAGCCAGCCCCAGTAGGGCCACTTCCAGCATCTGCTCCCAGCCCTTGCCTCTGCTCCAGGGAGGGTGAATCCCTGGGGGTCAGCTTTGGATGGGGCACACAGGAGAGGCAGTGAAGAGTCCTTACTTGTATGATGGCAGTCAGGCAGGCTAGTGTGGCAGAGATCTCCAGTCTGGCTGCTTCCATGGCTGTGGTATTCACGCTGGTCTCATTAGTAGTGTGGTTGAAGTACTGGAATTCTGATTCTGGAGCCAGCTCATGGCAGACGTTGCCAACAATAATGCTGATGACTGCAAAAGTACCTTTGGCACAACACAGTGATGTCAGTAGTTTGTTCTGGAGAGTGTCCTGCCCTGGAAAGCACTCGGACAGGTTAGGCTGTCCTGAATGAGTCACTCAGCCCATCAAGGGATCATGGACATCGTAAGCCAAGCCTGCCCAAACATTGCTGCTCCAGGACACGCCGAGTATTCCCATCCAGTTGGTACTTAGCTGCCATGTGCAGAGAACTGCTCTGCAGACTCACCTGGGACCATCTGGTGGATACCGCCAAGGAAGAGGTATGTTATCAGAGGGAAGAAGGAGGAGTAGAGCCCGTTGACGGGAGGCAGGTTGGCCAGCAGTGCAAAAGCCATCCCTGGGGAGCACAAGGGGAAGGTGCAGGTCAGCCTGGTCTGAGCAGCCCCTGCCCTGCTTGTACTCTATTCCTGGCCCTGAGGATGCTGACAGCCCCAGAGCTAAGCACTATGTGGCCAGCATGGGTGATGCTTTCCAAGCAGAGCTGGAAGGGGAAGGGTTCCACAGGAACATACAGGGACAACCAAGTGGGAGGGAGAGCTTGGGTTTGCACGTGCCAGCAGTAACGTAGGTAACCCCCACAGACTGTGCATCCTCTGTGCTATCCCCTCTCAGTGATAGGGAAAGCTGTTGCTTCTCACCTTGTGGCACTTGGATTGTCCCCGCACTGACCCCACCAAGAACATCAGGCAAAATGTACTCCTTGATTTTATACTTGGGAAGCCATACGAGTATTGGGAACAGGCTGAAGAGAATGAGCTTGAATCTGGAAGCTGAGCATCTGGAGGAGACAAAATATGCAAAGAAGTAAAGAAGGAAGGAAGTAATCAGGGACATGAGCAAGGAAGGAAACAAGGAAGCAAGGAAGGACCTTCTGAGGAGTGTCTCAGCCTTTCCCCATGCCAAATCCTATGCCCGGTGTTTTGGGCACAGCCCTTCCATGCAAGTGCAAGGCTCTTGCAATTAACAGCTGGCTGTGCCATGGCGGATTATTGTGGGAAGTCCTGGGAAGTCCCCAGTGCTTCACAGCTCTGAAGGGTTTGGCTGCCCAATATCTCCAGTCTTTACTTCTAGTACAAACGGTGTGACGCAGCTCAGAGATTGACGGGGCAGTTGTGCAGAGCCAAAGATGAACTTCTGCAGGTGTTTGGTCAAAAAACCCAAAGTATGTCAGAAAGAACACTGTTTCTGAGCTGACACATGCGGCTTCTCACACCTCTGCCTGCCAGCATGTGTGCTCTCCTTCCCTGTACCACTGCCTTCACTCTTCCAGGAAGCAGAGTGAGATTTCCAGGATGGCAATCAGCAGGATTATTCATCTTTCTTTAATGGAAGCCAGTACAGGAGCTGACAGAAGGAAATCCCAGCTGGAAAGCTTAAGGAAATAGTCTGCTTGCTCATACCTGTGTCACCATTTATGCTTTTTTCATTATTAGCAAAATTTGGAAAACAGCAACCCAAATCCCAAAAGCAATTGGTGCAAACCGTTCTGCTTCTGTGCCTTACAGTGTAACAGCAGTGAGGCAGTGAGAACAGCATCCTGTTCCACTTGCTTCTGCACCACGTGTTTATCCCATGCTTTTCATCCATCAAAGACCACAGAGCTTTCCCAGGATTAAAATGTGAACTGCGCCCCCAGGTCCAAATTATAACCCAATTCCAGACCAGCTCTGCTGTAGTTCTGCCCCAGGAGTAGAGATGGGATTCTGTGTTACCTGAAAAGGTTTTTCAACTTTTCCCCAATGGGATAACTTCTGCTTTTCTTCTCAAACTCTTCATCAAATAGGCTGACCGAGTACGCAGGGCGTTCGATGGCATAGCGGGGTCTGGCGTGGCTCATCTCTGGATCATTTAAATCTTCCCCAGAAAAAAAAGAACAAGCAAAGCCAAGAATGTGACTGGAGCTGTCCCCACCTGCAGTATAACAGACAGGACACCTCCAGCGTCTGGGAGCCCTCCCAGAATATCTCCACCCTAAATAGTTTCCCTATGCGCAGAGGCAGGCGCTGGGAGTGGCTTCTCCAGCACTGGGGACTGCTGCTCCCCTGAGCCCTCCCCAGCTTCTTTGAGGTGATGCTAACAAGTGATGCTGTGCGAAGGGGACAGAGCCCACCCTGGGTTGTCTGCCAGATGAGCACGGGCGTTAGTCTCAGTTCTGCCCTTTTTGTCTTAGGCAGGCCACTTGAGCCATCTCGTGCCTCAGTTTCCCCACCTGCCATCAGGGTTGGCACGGCTGCACCTCATGCAGCAGCTCCAATATGGCAGATACTGGTGCTGTGATGTAATGTTGTTCCCATCCAAGGTGTCCCTGTTTCACTGCCCACTGCTCTCAATCCCATTCAGCAGCCTTCCTATGTCCCCTTTGCCTTGAGAGGCTGTGAACTTGCCCTGGATCTATTCTAGGAAGCGATGCACGGAAAGATAACTGTTGCTAATTTGTTTCAGTGATGATGATGCCAAAGCATCCTGATGGACTAGTCCTAAGCAGTATCTGGGTCTTACCAAAGAAGCTGATGAACTTCAGAAAGCCCTCATTTTACCATGACTGGGAAGACGGGAGAAACATTACAAGTTGGGAAGTCTGAGGGTGGAGAGAGGAAGTGGTCAGGCATGGATTGGGGTATTGGTAATGATCTGTGGCACAGCAGTGATGTAAGTGGGTCGTTGCCCAACAGAGAAGCAAAAGAAGGGGTGGAAAAAGTAGGTGATTCAGACAAGAGCGTGCATCAAGAAACAACATCCAGGTTGCCAAGGCTGCGTGGAGCGATCTGAATCTTCCCCCCCTCCCCCACCTCTTTCCTCATTGCTTTCAGGTACCACTGAAGTCAGCACACGTCCAGGATGAGCAAACGTTCCTGTGTAGGAGCGATGCTGCCAGCGCCGTGCAGATCCCTCCCTGGGCTGGAGGGTGTGAGCAGCACAGAGCAGGAAGGAACATGTGATGCATGCAGCCGAAACTTTGGGGGAATTTAGGTCAGCAGAATCATAATGCTAATGGGTTAAGAGAGGGAGGTCATCAACCCCACTGCTGTCTTAGGAATCACAGTGGCACCGAGGGCACCTTGCTGTAAACCAGCACCAGCAGTGCTGCGCTTGGGAATCCGGGCTTTGCTCCACACTGCCATGGCTCGTGGGACCCCAAGAGTCCCCACTCTGGATGGCTCTGAAGGCCTGGTGAGGTCCCTACAGCCCGTCCTCCTGCATCCACAGGCACTGCAGCCACTGCCCTCTGCAGGCACACATCCACTGCCAGCTCTGCATCCCTTCCTACCAGGGATGCCCTTCCCAGAGAGACCGATTTCTGCCTTCTGGAGGATTGGTGCTGGCTGAGAACAAGCAATGTTCAAGGCTCTTCTCCAGTCCCCACAGCAAAAGCTCCTCTGCTCTTCTCATGCTGAGATGCAGAAGTCCTGTCCCAGCCTCACAGCTTTGCTCCAGGTCCCAGCCCTGCTCCTCTGCTCTAAATTTCCTGTTCTCCCTCAGAAATATTTTCTACCCCAAGGCCAGACCATGCAACAGACTTCTAAGGGTGACAAACCCTGCAGTTTTGGTCTCCCAGCTTTATTTCTCAGCTCCATCACTGCCCAGACAGACTGAATCAGCCGATTATACCACAGCTCTTTAATGAATTTCTCCTGCTGGGCAAATGTGCTGGAAATCAGGAATAATAATAAACAAGGCAAGAACAGAGGGGAAAATATCCCCATGATTAAATTCCATCTTAAACAAACAAGCTGATGATGTCAGCGTCTCGGACAGAGTCAAGTTCTTGACTTGGCTTATCACTGGCCTTGCCCTAGATCAAACAGCAGGTTAAACCTTTGAGATTTTGGAATTAAAGAGAACCAGCCGTGTGATTGTGCCCTGAACAAAGACAGAACCAACTGTTCTGGTGCTTATGGGTAAGACCACAGGGACAGTGAAGCAATGTGGGAAGGAAAGCAGAGCAGCAGCATGTTGCTGCTTCAAAGGGACCAGGCTTTCCCAGAGCTCTGGTCCAATATGGGCATGGAAATAAAGGATGGGGTTGGGGAAGAGCTCCAAGAGCAAAACTCCTAAGGCTCAGTGCCCAGTACAAGCTGAGGCTTCAGGAAATCCATTTCTCTGGTGCTGGCTGGAGTGGGTGATGCTGAGAAATGTGACATTGGCCCCATGGATGAGCCCACTGAGCCCAGCATCTTGGAGAGCTCGGGAAGCACTGGGGATGTAGCTGTGATGCAATACATGGCGCAAGCAACAAGTGAAGGCAGGACCACATGACTCCGAGACTGGGATGTGGGTGATAGGTGTTGTGCCAGGTCACAGCTGAGTCCCACCAGGACACACCTGGCTGCTCCCTGCCCTGCTGATCTCAAACCACCTTGTGTTTGCCAAGCACAGACTTTTCCTCCCAGCGTTCATCTCACAAGTGCACTTTCTGGGCTCTTATCTCCTGTCCCCGTGCTGGTGATAGCTTTGTTTGGGAAAAGTCACATTGAGGTTTCTGGTGAGTGTTGATAGGACCCATTGGCGTAACGCTGCTTTCCTGTACTGGCACAGCTCAGCAATGGGACTCCAGTCCGGGCAGTGGGAATCAGAATTTGGTGAGAGAGAGAACAGTGTGATCTGGAGCCGTGTTGTGCACAACGTAAAGGCCCAAACTCATCCCAGTATGGGAGTATGGCATTCAAGGAATGCCCATCTATAATTTAGAGAGAAAAAAATGGTTGCTCTGGAAATACTGTTTCCTCCTTTTTCTACCCCCTTTCCATCCCCCCTTTCTCCTTGCACAAGCTGCTGACTGTTAGTGGAGGTCAGAGGTCTGGACCCTTCCAAATCCTGGCTGGATCTTTGTTAGAAACATCTCTCTCCCAGCTCCATTGCCCAAGAACAGGCTGTAAAAAGCTGCTCTCCCCTACCCCAGGAGGCAAGGTCTGGCCACAGACAGCAAGCACAGGTGCAAGGGTTTGGTTGCGACACCAGGACAAGGTCTTGACTCCAACTGCTCCGAACCACTGCTTCCAGCTCCCACTCACAGCTCTGACTGCAGGTGCCATGGGAGCCCTGAGGCAATACAGCAAAAGGGCTCACATCTCTGAGGGACATGTGGGGAAGCTGTCACCTCTCCCCTGCAACCCTGGGATGCTCACTTGCTGAGATGGGGCATGGGAAAGGACAGGTTGTGGTGCTGGATGCTGAGGTGCTGCAATGCTAGGGGCTGTGGTGTTGGATGCTGCCATGCTGGATGCTCTGCCCCAGCCTCACACCACACACCTGCATCCATCTCACATCTTCTTCCTTTCACACCTCCAATGTCCAGCTGGGCTTGTCAAGCACACAGGCAGGAAGAAGAGAAGGAGGTGGAGGTTTCTGCCGTCAGTCAGCTCAGATATTTCAGAAGGATTTGATATAATTCTCCCCACTATCAACACCCAGTCGGGCCTGCAGGTCCACTCCCATGTCCGTCACATTCTACAGCCTCCTGGTATCAAGTCTGGCTGATGGCCCTCACCAGCAGCTCGTCACCAGGGCAGTGCCTTCAGTGGGGCTGTTTGGCTGGGCGCACCTTTTTGCAGTTAAATTCCCTTTGACCCAACTTGCATTTAGCTTTGTGTTGCCCTAGGGCTTATCTGTAGGAAGAAAGCACCTTGAAGAAGTGAGGTCAGATCTACAGCCCTACGTTTTTGGCATAAATATATTGGTAATAAATGCCTTTCCTAATAGTGCAGATAACTTGGAGAAGGGAGGAGGCAGAAGTTGGGAACCAGTGATTGCATTGCTAGGGCTAAGCTGCCAGCTGCATGCACTGAATGTGGGTTTGTAACTTTCTACTAATCTCTCCCCTTTGGAAACAGGAGAGGCTGATGCCAGAAGAATATGTAGTTCAGTGATGAAAAATATCCTACCCCAAAGAGGGCTTTTAGCCTTGGAAAAGGCAGAATGACAAGAATGACAGTGAAAGTTCAGCAAAGACTTAGCTGCTTCAATCCATTCTCCTTTCAGAGTTCAGGTTCCTTCATGATGGCCAGTGCAATAAATGCTGGGGAGACAAGAGGAGGAGGGAGGCATGAGCTGGTCCTGCCTGACTGCTGGAGCCAGGATGGATCTGCTGATGGCCTCGGCTCCATCATCCCTCTGAGCAGCCATCCTGTGCCCAGACTCCTTCAATGTCATCCCGGAGCAGCAGCCAGGCATGGAACCAATACTTTCTTTCCATTTAGATTAAACGTTTGGGGTGTTGGGTGGGTGATTTCCATCAGGCAGATGGCTCTCCTCTTGTTTGGAGTGACCCAACCCAGTGCAGGCAGCAGTGCTGCGCTCTGCTCCCGTGCAGCACTCTGGAAATAGCCCTGGGCCACTGCCAATGTTTGATGTACCACTTCACATGAGTTTCTAACCAAACTAGCTCTGCGCTTGGTAACCAGAATAATAAGATCTGCAGACATCTGCCAGCTACGGAAGGTGAAGCCAAAGTGTTTGGCTCAAAGGGAGCTTAAAGTAAAGCGCTGGTATTCGGCAGCCTGACTCCTGCTCCTTTTAATGTCGCTGTTAACAGAGCAAAAGCTGTGGGCACAGGGAGCTGCTCTGTGTCGGCAGCAAGTTAAACAAGCCCAGATTTGGCCAGCTCTTTCCATGATGTGTTTGATCAGCCCGCATGCTCTCGGCTCCTGCCCTGCCCTCCGTGTCTCCTGCAGTTGCACCCAGTGCCGTGCCCAGGGGGCTGTGCTGTGCACGTGGAGCCCATCCCAGCTGGGAGAGCCATAGCAGCAAAGAGATTTGGAGCTAAGAAAAGGCACAGTGTGATGGCTCTGAGGGCTCAGAGCATCTATTGCCTGCAGCCCAAACTCATTGCCTGCATCCACTCCGCCTCGCCCCGTAGCAGGGACCCCTTCTGTCCTTCCCCTCTCTGATAGGAGACTAGAAAGGGAGCCAGGATGGAGACTGACTTTTGGGGTGTATCACCAGCTGGAGCTCCATGAGAGTGCTCCAGGAGCTGCCAGTTGCCCTGCTCTGAGCTGGTGGCAGTGCCTGGAGGTGTCACCTTGCTGTTGGCAGTGCTGGTTGCCAGCTCCTTGGCAGGCAGATTGCAGTGTCTGACCTTAATGGCGTTTGCTTCTGTTCCTAGGAAGCACTGTGCCCTTCCTCCCTATCCCTCGGCTGCTCCGTCTGAATACAGAGCCCTTGGGATGGGGAGAGGAAAAGTTTGAAAGCAAAATTAGAAGCAGAAGTGAAGGCTTGGCCTCCCTCATGAGTCTCTGCATGCCTCCGATACAGACCTCGCCCTCCGCCTTTGAAGAGCAGGTGGGCAACACAAATCCCAAAGGAATTAAAAAGTCTGCAGGCTGCAGCATTCTTGCACTGAGCCGGGTGCCTGCTGAGAGCTCCACAGCACAAACAGCTGCAGGTCAGCCGGTCCATCCTCCCCCAGAGGTAGGGGGTGGGAGAGCATTTCTTTGCTGGAAAGCTCTGCTCTGGGGCAGGTGTCACTTCAAAGGAGGGAAGGACAGGTCCCAGCTGAAGCTTTCAGCTTGCTTGCAAGTAAGGCATGGATAGATTTTATTGGGGCAAAGAAGAAAGCATCTTGCCTTTGTGAACAGCAGCATACAGCAAAGGGAGGAATTCTTCTCTGGTCTGTATTTGAGGGATCCTGCCCAAAATGCACTGTCACACCCCATGCAGTGGCACCAGGAGGAGATGCAGCCCCTGCACCCAAGCTCAGCCTGCCGGCACTTCTCATTCCCAACTCCAACAGTTCCTCCTATTCTGCCTGTGTGCCCACAGCCATGCAGTCGTGCACCTGCTGTCCTAGGCAGCAAAGACCCCTCACTCAGGCTGGATTCCTATGCACAGCGAATGCTCCTCTCTCACTGCATAGATCGTGCATAGATCTGCACATACCTTCTTGATATGCCTGCACGTGCAAAGTCTAATCTGTGCTGTGACATCCTCGGGGCAGGGACCAGTTACAGATCCCATGCACAGGACGTTCTGCTAATAAGGATCACAAAACTGAGGGTCTCTCATCAGTACTGCTGCTCCTATACCAGGGAAATCCCCCCGTGGATCTCATCAGGAGGCAGCCAGGATAAAAGGTTAAGATGGCAAGATTTATACCAGCAATACCCAATTCAGATATTTGGCTCTTTCAGCCTCTCTTCATAACTCAAGCTCCTGGACTGTAAGCGTTGCTAATTCCCCAGTAAACCTGCTGCCACAAATCCCCTCTGCAAAAAGAGGGAGGAAAATTAAAAAAAATAATAATAATAATTAAAAAACAGGACCAGTTCTCCAAATACTGAAACTCACACCCAGTGGCCGTGCAACCAGAGGGTAAATCCCCCACGCCCACCCAGACAAAGAGCGGATTGTTGGTGCTGGGTTACCTGTGCCTCGCCGGGCGAAGGGAGGGCCGGTCCTGCGCGGAGCCGCGGAGGTGGCACGGAGAGCGACGGAGCGGAGCTGCCGAGATCCGTGCACAGCTCTGAGCTCAAATAAGCCCGTGAGTCATTTATAAATCACCTCAGTCAAGGGGACCGAGGGCTGTGCTCGGCGCCTGATTGGCTTCTCCGAGGTAATTGCAAGCAAGTACACCCAGGCTGAGCCCAGGAGATAGCTGGGGAGATAAGGAGAGATCTGAAGAGGGACAAGGGTTTTTTTTTTTGGATGTCCCCCCTCACCCCACCCCTTCCCGCTCGGTTCTGGGCTGTTTGATCCCCTGTGCAGGTCCTGGTGCTCTGGGCTCCCCGTGACAATAGCCCATATTCAGCGGACCCCTCCCTCGCCCCGACCGCACGCGGTGAGCAGAGGATGCTTTGTTGGCCCGGGGCGCTGGGCAGCGTCTCCTGGCTTTTGTGCTCCAAAAAGGACAATGGGGTGCATTGTGCCAGGGCCTGGACCCCGGGCTTTGAAGGTGGGATTGGCAGGGGAGAGCAGCTTCTATCTCATTTCCAGGTTCAAAGAGATGAGAGGAGCAGAATTGGATGGGAAGTGATGGGTGAGGGCAAAGGGCTCATCCTCAGCACGCACTGCGTGGAGCCACGCGGTCCTCTCTGTTATTGGGATGTGGCTGTGATGAGATGGACAGAACCCATAGAACTGCCATAGCCATGGCATAGCTCTGAGGGTGGGTGCAACTCATCTCTGTGCTCCTGCTGTCCTCCAGATGTGAATTATCTGCAGGGAAAGCGCCGCTGCCTGCATGGCTCCAACCGTGAGCCTGAAACACAGGTGGGAAACCTGCAGGGAAAAGGGAAGGGAGGGAGGGGAGGATGCAGGCAGTGGGACGGCAGGAGGGATGAGGGCCATCAGCGCAGAGAGCTGTGGGAGATGCACACCTTGGCATCAGTGTTCACTGTCACAAAACCTCATCGTATGGGAACCAATAGCCGTGTCAGCAGCACACCAAAGCAACACCCTGCAGCGGGGTGCTGCCACAGGGGGCTGATTCATTGCCCTCTTACAGACAGAGGTAATAATTGCCAAGCACTTCTCCTGTAAATATCATTAATAACCCATATCAACTGCTTTTTAAAAGGGCAGCCTGATAGGCAAGGAGCCCTTTGAAACGGAACTGTGTGACATGGCAAGAACACAGCCAGGCCACCCTTGTGCCCAATGGTCTCTGGTACTGTGTGAGCCCAGGGCACGGCCCCAGGGGTCCAGGAGGTCCTGCAGGTGTGATGTGTGCAGGGAGAGGAAGCAGAGTCCATGCTGCCTTGCTGGAGTTGCTGTGCTGCTGTGCTGAAGGGGATATTACTGCTGTCATAAGGTGGGAACTTTTCCTGGCAGGTATCTGAAAGATGCATTTTTTTCCTCATCTTCTTAAATCAACATCCCGGCGTGGGGCTGGAGATGTGACTAAGGGACATGGGGGTAAATGGCTTTAATGAGACCTGTACCTGAGCATGGGATAGGACCCAGAGCCCTGTGCTCATTCATCCCCTCTGATCACAGCTGCTTGTCTTTGGGAAGAGGCAGCTCCATGCAGAGGTCATCCAGCCACCCCCATGTCCAGAGCAATGCAGCTCCCCTTGGCTGGAGCCACTCCGAAGTCCTGCTGGGTGTGATCAGGGAGAGATCAGCCCCGTGCAGCCACCGATGGTCCTTTGGCATTTCTTGCAATGGGAGGTGCACTCTGGGCAAATTCCAGTCTCAGTGACTATTAATAAAACCCAATTCTGCCCCTTTCTGCTGCAGCCCAGCTCTCCTTATGGGATTATGGTCCTGACAGCCCAGCCAGGTCCACTATGGGATGTGAGTGGGTATCTGGGAGCAGCAGGGCTGCCCCAAAGCAGAAGGACGCTGAAGGGTGTGAAGGCACCTCAGGATCTTCTCTGAACCCAGCACAGAGCACCGAGTGCACGACCTAGTGAGCTGCTTATCTTTGGGTCTGATAACAGCATACCGAACAGTGCGACGTGTGGATTTATTTGCAGATGATTAATATTAGCAGATACATTGCACTTATTGAGGGTAATAATTCAGTGGTAATTTGCTGCTGGGAATGATGGGAAAGCTTCCTCAAGGCTCTGGGTCACAGAGGAGGGGTGGTGCAGCCCCCAGGAGGGAGGGGGTTGGTTTGTGGGTGCTGCTGCTGTTGAGAGCCGAGCAGCACTCCCATCCCATCCCATCCCATCCCATCCCATCCCATCCCATCCCATCCCATCCCATCCCATCCCATCCATCCCATCCCATCCCATCCCATCCCATCCCATCCCATCC
>JAPSGF010000060.1:2600166-2645769 GCA_035772895.1 Perdix hodgsoniae | reverse complement strand
ATCCCATCCCATCCCATCCCATCCCATCCCATCCCATCCCATCCCATCCCTCTATTCATTCTATCCCGTTCTCCATTCCATCCCTCTGACCTGTGGAGCCATGTAATGGAGATGTGGGGCTCACCTGAAAGGTAGCCACCAGCCGCCGTGGGGACCAGCAGCTTTCTCTGGGCAGGAATGAGGAACACCACATCCTGGAGGGAGATGGTGGCATTATTTACAGTACTAAGCTTTAGGGAAGGGAATGCAGTGTGGAGCTCGGCACCACGTAGGACATTCTGTGGTGTAGAGCTGCAGAGAGCTTTCTGTATGTCTCCTGCATTCCGTGTGCTCGTGGCCTTCCTCAGGCCCCAAGGCAAGGCAGGGTGGGGAGCAATGAGCCCACGGCCCCTGCGTGCCCATTGCCCTGTGATATATGGTGTTGGTTGACCTTTTTATGGGAAACCCATGGGCCAGGAGAGCAGGGAGGGCATGGTGTGATCCAAACGAGTGCTTCTCCAAATGGGAGGTTTGCAGCACAGTGCTCCCCATCCTGAGGGGCAGAGCCCCAGTCCCATAGAGGACACAGATGGGGCCGGAGGCAGCGCCCTGCTAACTGCCCGTCCTGCTCTGCCTCGGGTGACCTTGAGCACGGGCTGTTATCTTATTTGTGAAAAAGGCACAAGATAGCTGCCTCCTCTGAGGGGACGCAACGTGTGAGCATCAGCAGAAGCGCCGGGAGCGGGGAGCAGCCCCAACCCACACCTTGCTCTGAAAATGCCTTGCATTGCGGGGCTGGGGGGGAGCGGGGGCTCAGGTGCAGCGGGGCCGTGAGTGCTGGTGCTGAGGAATTTGGGCTCGGGGCTGGCTGCAGGCTCTGCCTCCCATTGCTGAGCCCTATACCCCCCTGAGGCTCTCTTCCCACTCTTTGAATTAGCAGAGCCATCAGCTGTGAGGCTTTTTGGATTCCAAGAAAGGGAGGTTTTTCAATTTGTAAAATTCCCCCCCCCAAATGAGTGGGGGGGAGGAGGGGAGCAGCCCTGCGGCGTGCAGCTTTTCCTTCCATCCTCTGACAGTGTGGTGTGAGGTGGTGCAAAGCTTTGGGATGCTGCTGGGATGGGGAAAGGGCTGTGTGGGGCTTGGGGGCTGCACCTGAAGAACAATCGTGGTTCCAGGAGGGCAGAAGCCATCAGTGTTGGTGCATTGCTGCTGTGGGTTGCATGGCCTTGGGCAACTCATTAAGGCCAAAATGCTCCAACTGAAGTGATGGGAGATAAGTGGTGAAATAAAATGCCTCTTTGTGAAGGGTTCTGAGGTCAATGTCTTCAGGAGTACTCAGGTGTTTGGGATGAGGATGGCCATGCTGGAGGTCCTGTCACCCCGGTTAGGGAGCTCAGCCTGCTGGTGCTGGGATGAATGCTGCAGATTGGACGTGGCCAGGCCCATGGCTGAGCTCCAGCAACAGGAGGCCAGCAGCGAGCTGGGGCTGTTGCTCTGCATGCCTTTAAACCTGAATAAATCATTTCAGGCCCATGTGTTGTTTCGCTTGCATGAAATCTACCCTGGCAGCTGTGGCAGGAGCGTGGGGCTCTGCCCTGAGCCAGGCTCAGCAGTGGGTGCTCGTGGGCTGCTGGCATTCCCAGGGGCACCGAGTGCTGCCAGGACAGCAGGAGGAAGCACTCTGTGTGTTCCCTTTGGTCAGTGTGGGTGGGTTCACCCACGGGGCTGCAGATCATCGTGGGTCACATCTGCCCATGCTCTGCAGGGCCATTGGTTCATGCAGGACTGGTGTGAAAAGCAGAGGAGTCGGGGTGCGGTGAGCATCTCGTCTGACAGCAGCGACACATCCACCTGTATGTATGTGTGTGTATGGATGCATGTACACATCTGTCACCTGGAGGTAACCCGTAGCACCAAAGCCAGCACCCAGCCACACACACGTGGAGCTGGGGCAGGAGGATCCTGATGATGATGTGCACTGCGGGGCCCTGTGTCCCTGTCCTTCCTTGATTTCACCCCAGTGAAACCAGTCCTTCTTGCTGCCCACTTATGAGAACCTTGCAGTCATTCAGCCCCTGCACGGCCCTCAGCATTTTTGCAACTGCTTCACCAAATTGGCATTAACTGTGGAAGGGGTGGAAAATCCTCCAGCTCCAGCTCGTGCCCCAGAGGCAGAGCACAGGTGCTGGAGGAACCCAGGGAGTGCCTTGCTGTGTCGGGAAGGGCGCGTGGGGCTGTGGATCGCTGCTGACTTCAGCACATCCCCTCACTGCCTGCAGCCCCTAATCCTCCCTACGTGCAGCCTCACAGATGGCCCCATGTCAGGCAGAGCCCCACGGCCCTGTGTGACCCCACAGTGACACACGGCTGGGACAGGGAGCAAAGGGCACTGAGGGGACCCCGAGGAGTGGGTTTGAAGGGGAAGCATCGGTGTTTGCTGTAGGCAGGTGGACAACAGAGCACGGGAATAGGGAACGGCACGTGCTGATTGCACATGGCTGGTGGTGCCCACAGTGCCAAAAAAATGCCATTGGTGTCGCCTGCAGTGGGCTTTGCTGAGGGCTGGTTGGAAGTGAAATAATGGAGTAGCGAGTAAAGAGGCAAAGAATCAATGTCCAAATACTTAGTAACACTGGCAGTGCGTGGTGGTGCAATCAGAGATGATTTGCTCTGCCTCCTTCCTCATGCCACCTCCTTAGCAGGTGTCGGTGGCTGCCCTGGGTGCTGTGCAGTGCAGGGTGAGTAGTTCAGGGGCTGAGCATGGTCCCAGCACAGCAGCAGATGGGAAGCAGGCAGAGGTAAGGCTTTGTTTGATGCCATCATCTTATTTTTCATATCTGAAGCTCTTGAAGGGTTTCCCGTAACTTTGAACGTTGGGGGTTTATCATGTTTGTTTTAAGACCAGTTGCAACATCTTCAAGTGGCTGAAACTGTATGCAGTCAGGCTCAGCTCTGGGCTAATGGGGCTCTGCTTTGGGATAGAACCATTGCACAAGGACAGGCTCTGTCCTATGGTTTTCCATTTGGGAATTAGCATCCTCAGGTGGGCGTTCCACCGAATTTTGTACATTGCTTCAATCGATAAAAGGCAGCCTGCAGCTCAGCAAGGCGCACAGCAAAGAGCCCAGCATTGGGGCTGGGAAACCTCTGACATGAAGTATGGCAACGCAGGGTCACAACAGAGTGAGGGCAGAGCTCATTTCAGTCTGGTTTCTCTATGGTCTCCACGCTCAAGGTGCTCCGCCGGGATGAGCTGGTGCCACTGACCACATAGGAACTCACTGAGTCACACAAGGCAAATATTTTTCCCTTTGATTTTCACCCTGAGAAAAAAAATCTAGAGCTGACCTTGTTAATCCCACGCATTACAAACCTCCCCCCGTCCTTTATCACGTTTCGGCTGTAGGGTAGTGTTACCAGCTTAACGCCTCTGCTGGCTCCTGCCAGCATCCTGCCTGGCGCCCAGCCACTCTGTTGAGTCTCCAGGTCTTCCTGGAGCCTTCCTGGGCACCCAACCCTCTTGCATTGCCCCCACCATCCCGGGCATCCCGATCCCATGGCTGTGCTGCAGGAGCTGCTCTGCACACACAGCAGTGGGAAGCAGCTGCATGCCCCGACCACCCAGCACACAGCTTGGGAATGACTCCATGATTGAGTTCGGGTGGTTCTGGTTAGTTCAGAAAGGACAACAATCCAAATCTTGGGGAGCTGTGTGTGGTCTGTAGCTGCAGCAAACACACTGCTGTTCTCCATCCCCTTAAGCTGGAGTCCATTATCTCCAAAACAGCCCTTCTCTCCCTGCTTCTCCATCTCCCAGGCCACATCTGAACCACATCTGGCAGCTGGAGTGATGCACAGCCCAGGGCTGGCTGCTGCACCCCATGGGTGATGCTGGGCTCTGATCTCACTGCAGACAGGCAGCAGCCCAGCCAGCTGTGGGATGGGGCCTCTGCCTGTCTGCTTTGGGAGCACAGGTAAAGAGAATGCAGGGGAGGAAATTGTTAATGCCCCTCACCTCTGAATATTAAGGGACAAATCCTCTCCCCGGCTTGGTGCCCAAATAAACAGGCTGAGAGCATTGCGTAAGGAGGGGGATAGGAACACCTCTGCATGCCTTGCTGGAGTCTGGCAGGTGAACTGCAGAGCTGGGGCCCCTGCACCCCCAGCACCCCATGCCCAACCTATGCTCAGGTTTCACACTGCCCTGCTGCCTCCTGCATGCAGCAGGCACACGGTGTGCTGACAGTGATGTCACAGCCATGGGTGGGTATTGCTTGGCTGGGAACAGCTGCAGTGGTGCTGTTGCAAACGGAAAGGTGAGGGTGATGCTGGGCACGGCTCCTGCAGGAGTGAGTCTGGAGGATGCAGGAGGCCCTGATGTGGAGACCTCCATAGGTGGGCACAATGCAGGGTGCCTGCTGGGGACACCAGAGAGGCATCGCTCCATGTTCTGACAGCTCGTGATGCAGCAATGGGATGGGTGGCATGGGATGGAGGCAGGAGGTGGCTGCAGCCATCAGGCTGTCCTGCCCCAGCCCTGAGCTGTGTCCCAGTGCAGCTGCTGGAAGGCGCCCCATCAGGAGCTGAGCTATGCCCAAAGTGCAGCAGGTGCAGCTCCCTTCAGGCTCCCTCTGCTGACAGCTGCTCCACCAAGGCCACGCCACCGTGTGCCCTGGGTGACTTCTCCCCAAAATTTGCACAGAAAAACAAACAAACAAACAAAAAACCCCAACAAACAACCCCCAAAAGCATCCTCCTCCCAGCTGCTGATGCAGTGCTTTGCAACCTCAGACCCCTCCCTGCGCTGTCAGAACACTTTGCAACCGAATGTAGAAATGAAAAGGAAATATTTAATTTTCTTAGGGGAAAAAAATATATATTAAAAAAATCCCTGACAAAGTGCTTTACAGAGGATCCTCACCAACGAGGTGGGAAATGGAAGACATTTTACAGAGGGTGTGTGTGAGTGGGGGAAACTGAGGCACAGAGCGGTGATGGGTGTAGCAGCCAAGCCTGGGGGGGTTGCAGTGCTCTCAGAGCTGTGTGCCACCCAGAGGCCCCACTCCTCTCCTGTGAGCAGCAGTGAGTGCTGAGGGTCTGTTCATGGTGAAGGCTGCAGTCACCCAGAGATGCTTTGGAGGATATCCCACGCACCAAAGGCACTGCCCAGCATCCTGGCACCGTTACTTTAGGGTCTCTAGCACCGCAGGGACACCCCTGCTTGGATGCCAGGTGGATGGAGAACAGAGCTCACCAGGTGTCACTGTGCCTCAGTGGCTGATTTGGGAGAGCAGATCCAAGCAGCAGGACCTGGGTGCACAGCCCAGCCTGGGCACATCGGGAAGTGACCGACCATCCCATATCCAGGCCTGGCAGAGCCCTGGCACAGCCAGGGGACACGGACTCCCAGGAAGGATCCCGACGTTGGCATCACAGCCCCAGGGTGCATGGGATGCTCAGCCACGTGTGTAGATCGCAGCACAGCTCCGGTGCTGGACTCAGCAGCATCTCTTGGTGGGCTTGTCTTCGGGAGTGAGTTTGATGGAGTCGGTTAAATAACTCTCGTAAATCCCTTTGTACTGGAAGAAAAAACAAAGAAAACACAGAGAAAGGAAACGATGAGCGGAGCTGCCTCAGCCTGAGCACAAGCAGATGAACGTGAGCCAAGGCGAAAGCAGCGCAGGCTCGCTCCCAATTTGCGGTTAAGGACAAAATCCAGGCAAAAGGCATTCGGCTCGGAGCGGAGCCACCGCCCCACTGGCGACACGGGGACACGAAGGACGGCCGCTAGAGGACAGTGGTGGCACACCGTCTGGAACACAGCGACAGCGATTCTCGCTCCTTCCCGACTCGTTAGAGACGGCTGCACGAAGCAGGCAGGGCTCACCGTGGTCAGGGCTTGCTTGGCGAGCGTCTCGAAAGCTTGGGCCACGTTGATGTTGTTCTTGGCGCTGACTTCGAAGTAAGGGATGTCTTTTTCCTTGCACCAGGCGGAGGCAGCCTCTTTGGACACCTGCAGGAAGGGATCCATGTCACAGCCCTGCATGGGCACTGCCTGCTATCCCCATGCTTCCTACCACCCCTACCTGCCGGTCACAGAGGTCTATTTTGTTCCCCAACACGACCATGGGGAAGTCGTGATCCCTCGGGATGACCTTCTCCAGGAAATCATCTCTCCAGTTGTCCAGGGACTCAAAGGACTCCCTGTCTGTCACATCGAAGGCCAGCATGCATCCATCAGAGCCCTTGTAGAAGGTCGACACCATGGACCGGAATCTCTCCTGTCCCCCCGTGTCCCAGATCTAGTGCAGAGAAAGGCACGGACACACCAAGAGGCATTTGGGGACGTGGGTGTCACGGATGCAGGGCAGCAGAGTGCCTCACCTGCAGCTTCAGAGGGGTTTTGTCCACTGCCACGACCTTGGTCAGGATGCTGGCGCCCAGCGTGGTGCGGTAATCTTCATAAAAGGTCTTGTGCACATATTGGTGCAGGAGGGAGGTTTTGCCCACACTGGTGGGATGGAAGGGACACAGGTGAGGGCTGTGAGCTGCAGAGCCAAGCTTGAGGGGTTGGGTGCAGCCAGCATGAGGGCTGTGCACCCATAGGATCCCGGGCTGGGGCATGCATGGGGTTCCCCCCCATTGCTTTCCCTGCAAGGACAGCATGGGGTTTGGGCAGCACGCAGTGTTTAGAAGGATTTTGCATTGCTTAAAAGCACAGAGAGACTCAGCAGCCCTGGGGATGCGTGTGGCTCCTTACCCCAGAGCTCCTATGATAATGATCTTCAGATCCACCTTTTTGCTGGCGTCCATGGATGGGCCCTGTGGGACAAGAAGAGTCACACACTGAGTGCTGGCAAAGAGACAGCCTTGGTGAGATCCAGTGCTGGAGGTGCAGGAGCAGCTGTCGGCCCCTGTAGCCCCTCCCTGCTCCCCCCCAGCACCACAGAATGTGAACTGAGTTGTGCCAGGAGCAGAGCTGGGAGCAGAACCCCCTGTGCCAGCCCAGCCCACAGCACCACCTGGATCTGCTCCCCAGTGCCACAGCACGCCTGGACATGCTGCTATGTGAAAGCCTGCCGTGAGAAACCTCCCAGCCTTTCTGTCTCCTTCCGAAGTGCAATTCCCTCCCCATAAACCTGACAAACAGGGAGGGGGGAATTGCATTCACGAAAGGAGATCGTGGCTGGATGGCATCGCCTGGCTGCTCCAAGCACTTCAGGAGCGCTTGGAAAGGCAGGAGCTTGTGGGGGAGATGTGACTTCGGTGACAGCTTCAGTCCTGGTTAATAATCACTGCTGAGGTCAGTGCCCGTGTCAGGGACTTGAGCCCTTTGCTGCCTCTTTAGCACGTGTAGGAAGAGCCCGAAACAGGAGCTGGGGTTTTGCTTTGGATTTCTGCATAGTCCCATGCGAGCACCAAGCCCTGAGCACCGCAGCACCCCTGCCCAGCAGGGACGGCGCACAGCGCCATCCCTCCTCCCCAGCGCCGCTCGCACCGCAGCGCCAGCCCTGCTCTGTCAGAACAACCCTTGAAGCCCTGGAAGCACTCACTAATCCCTGCATTTTTTCCCGGTGCGCTGTCCGGCTCCGCGCAGCTCTCCATACTCAGGGCGTGAGCAGCACGCTTCCTCCGCCAGGACGAATCGCCCACCCGGATCCCCGCTTTCCCACCCACCCCATCCACGATGCTCACCGAACCCCGTGCCGAAGCTCACCCAGCCCTCCCTGTCCTCTTGCCAGCCTTCCCAGGTTCGGCAGTTCTGTATCCCGCCCTATACGTATCCCAAAGCTTTGCTCCGAAGGGGTCTGAATTTTGCGCACCCACCTTTTGGGGCATCGTCCGCCGGGGCAGGAGGTGCTGAGCTCTTTTGGGAAGAGCGAGAGGAGGAGCAGGAAACGGCGTTGGCCCCAGCGTTGGTTCCTTCTGCTCGAGGGAGGGCGGCTGCGTTCCCCCGCGCCGTGACATCAGCACGAAGGGGCCGGGAGCTGCGGGGCGGGCGGTGGTGCTGCGGGGCTGGGCTGGATCCTGGCGCTCGGCATCGCTCTATTGCACGGGAACCAGCACGGACTTTGCTCGGTTGCTCTGCTGAGCCGCGCGGTGGGGTTGGAAGAAACGGGGGCTGCAACGGTCCGCTCCCCCATCTAAGGGGCTCTTTGCGGCTGCCGTCTCCTTTCGCAGGCAGGCGAGGTCTGGAGCAGCAGCGTTCGCAGCCCTGCTGGCCGTGCCGTGTTCGCGATCATCCAGCGCCCACCTGTGCGCTGCCATCCCATGCCCAGCCCGGAAGATGGGGACGATGACATTAGGAGCCCTATGTCAGATTCGGCGGCAGCTCCTGGAGCGCAACGCGTGCAGCACACGAGGAGGATTTTATTGCTCTCCTCGCCCAACAAAACAGATGTACTGAGCGGGGGAACAGCCGCTCCCAGGCACTGAGCGCTGAGCATCGGGACCCAGTGGGAGGTGTGTTCTGCAGAGACATCGCAAGAACCTCCGGTGCCACGGCTGCAGAGCTGTTCTTGGCAATAGGAGAAGTGCTCGGGGAGCGATGCAGGCATGCAGGGGCAGGTCCTGAACGTTTGCTGGGTGTGCAGAAGGATTCAGAGCTTCCCCACCTTCTTTTGCGAACCCCCAGGCTCCCTCACCGTGAACAGCGGCCACAGGCTGCTGCGTTTCTGCTGCTTGCACTCGTTTTTTGCTTTGCTTGCTGGCTGTCCCCAGCGCCAGCGTGAATTCGGGAGGTGTTCCTGGTCACAGCCCAGCAGTGACTCATGCTCAGCAAGGCATTCGCAGCCTCACGTGCTCTCTGTCAGAGGACAGCACTGAACCTGCTCTCCATTCTATCTGCAGATGCTCCTTATGGGATCTGAGAGATCGCTGTGCTCAGCAGGACAAGCTCTCCTCCTCCTTCCCAGGTGTAATTTTGGGACCTGTCTGGCCAGAAACTCTGCCTTTCCCCCACAGGGCAAGCACAGGGAGGGGTGGGGAGGTGGGAGAAGCACCTGAACCACCGGCCTCCGGGCAGCTCTCTGTTTGGTGGATGGCACTCACACACCCAGAGCAGCTCTCTCCTGCCTTCTCCTGGTCCCTGTTTGCAACCTTTTGGTTGTGCTGCTTCACCTTTGCCCTTGCAGGAGGACTCTGTGGTGTCTGTTGCCCCAGATCTGTCTGTCCTCCTCCTCCCCATGTGCCCATCAGCCCGTCAATGGGTGATGCTCACCGGTCAGATGATCCCCATGTCTCCATGTCACCAGAGATGGGCTGCGTGGTTGCATTACCACAGCTGATGCCCACTTCTGCTTTTGTGCAGGAGGGCTCGGACCCATTAGAAGCCCAGCCTGGACCGGTGGCAGCTTTGCTTTTGTGTGGTTTCTGACGAAAAGGGATTTTCATGGGCTCCTGCTCTCGTCACCACTCTCAGAGCAGCTGGGGCAATCTCTGTGTAGTGCAAAGCAATGCTGCGGGCTGATGCCGTGACAGCTCCCTTGGCTGCTCAGCAGCTCCTGCTTGCTTCACCCATGGTCAGCAATTCTGAGGGCAAAGTGTGGGAGTTTGTGCCCTGTGACAAGGAGGAAGGGCTTGCAGCTGGGAAACAGTGAGGCACAGGATGGCTGCATGCAGAGGAGAGGCTCATGTGGGCAATGAGAGGACACGTTGTTCTCTGCAGCAAGCAGAGGCCGCAGAATGAGGGAAGGGGAAGAAAGTAAAAGGCATCCCAGTGACCAAAGTATTCTTTATGAGTCTTGCAGCTACTCCTGCTCTCCAGGGACAAAGGGAGATCCCTACTGAGATACTGCTGGAGCAACATCCCCTGAGCATCAGCTGGGTGCTTAGAGCTATGGACCTCTGTCTACCTCTGCTGTCATCCCCCTCTTTGAAGCCCACCAAGGGGGCATTGGATGCTCTGGGATCCCAGAAGCAGATGGCGCTGGAGGGGTGATCCAGGACAGGTCCAGGCAGTGCCACCATCACTTAGGGACACTGTGTGGTCCCTCGCTGTGCTGGATGCCCCCCGTCACCCATGGCCGTGGTGATGGACAGGTCCTGCCATGCTCAGCAGCACCGTGGTGTGCAAAGTGTTAAGCTGTCAGGAGCTGCAGGAGGAGAGCAGACCTTTGTCCAGCTGCCCCTGCACCTTATCTGCACGGTGCCTGGGTGAAGCACGGCGAAAGGTGATGTCAATACAGCAAACAGTTACAGAAACCATATGCTGGTCAGCAGCACAATCAGTGTTTCGAAGTAAGGCAGATATTTCCTTTTGTGGCAAACAGAAATCCAAAGCCTCAGTGTTTGCTTCCAGCTCTGAACTTTGCAGTGACCATTCAGCTCTGCTCTGGGATCGCTGCAGGGGGAGCTGGGCACCCCATCAACAGCCCTGCTCTGAGCTCAGCCCTGCAGCAGCAAGGAAAGCTGTGCAGAGCCAGGGATAAAAATAACCCCTCCCTGCACTTCCCCATGTGCTCAGGATGCATCATGCATGAGCCACCTCGCATCACCCGCATCCCTTGCACTGTCAGCAATCACATGCCCTACTGTGGCTCCTGGGGAAGGACGCAGCTCCCTGAGACCCCCGCAGCCCCCAACCCACTGTGCTGGCTGCAGAGATTTGGCAGCACGCAGTTCTGTGCCTTCGTGCACCCACAAACCACAGTCCTTTGAGAGAGCCTCGGGGGTTTGAAGGAAAATCTGCTGGAAATCACCTGCTGTGCGGGGAGTTTTGTGGCACAGAAAGAGCCGTGGGGTTGCTTCGCTCTCATAATGATCTCCTTGTTTGTTGGTGGCAGCTCAGCCTGCTGAGGACCTGCATTTTGTTGCTAAGTTCTGCCCTCCCAGCCCCTGCCCTGCCCAGATCCACCTCCTGGGGCTTTCTGAGCAAACTTTCCACTTCTTTCACTGCAGAAATCCCAGTGACAGACCACAAAGGCCGACCATCCAGACCAAATGAATGGCACAGTCTCCTCCTACAGCTCACTCCAGCACAGTAAGCACTGAGGGTGCACGGGGAGGAAGACACAGGCTGGGGCAACAGAGACCTGCAGGATCACTGCTTTAGGAATGGCAACACTCTGGGTTCTGTTTTACCAAAGCGTTTATTGAGCCATGTTCAAAAAATGACAATCTGCAGGGCGTGCTCCGCAGGGCTGCCCAAGGCGTTTTGTGTGCACTCCTCGGCACGGAGTGAACCTCTGTGTGCTCTGCACTCCCCAGGTTGGGGACTTCTTCTCCATCCCCATGGCGCTGAGCAGCTCCTGCACCACTCGTGGCCGCAGCCACAGCCCGGCGGCTCCGCTTCCCTCCCACCCCATAGGACTCACAGCCCTAAGGGGCAGCGGGTGCGAAGCCCACCCGGTTATTTCCACGGTCGAAGACAGAATAATACTGTCGGATGAAAACGTCACCCAAAATCCAGAGGGGTCCAGCAGGAGGGGGGACATCCATACCCTGGAAGCCGCTGAGGCAGATGTCCATGCCATCACTTTGCTCCTGCAGGGGGAAGAGCAATGCTGGGGTCAACCCAAGAGCACACAGAAGGAGAAGGAAGGGGGATTTGGGGTCCTGGAAACACAGCAAGTGGGAGTTGTGGGTACCATAAGGGTGTAGGCTTGGGCAGAGAGCACGTAGGGGATCCCATTGATGGTGAAGGTGACGATGGGCATCGAGCTCAGGAGGCTGCAGTCTACGATGTACTGCAAGAAAATGGGGATGGCTCACGCACCAGCACTGTGCGTTCCTCTTCCCCCACCACCGTGTTGGCAGTGGCCCCCTGACATTAGCACATGGATAGCAATGAATGCAGAAATCTTTGCTGTGATGGGAATGCCTCAGTGCCGCTACACACAGTGCTACCCTCCTCTGGGTATCCCTTGAAGCACTCTGCCCAGCAGTGCCCATCCCCAGGGCTTTGCCCCTGCTCTCCCCCTTTGCTCTCACCTCACCATCCATAGGTGTGGCACCAATATATCTTTGCATCTCCTTTATGTCCTTGGTGGGACCAGTGAGCAGCGACGTGCCGGTGTCCACGATGGCCTGGCAGCCATTGGCACAGAAGGCCACCGTCCCCCCTACCTGCACACTGCGGGAAGGTGCAAGAGATGGGGAGAACTGGGGGATGACTGGGAGGGACCCCAAGCCCCCATGCTACCCGGCTCCACTCACTTGTCCAGCTGGATCTGCCAGTAGCCCTGCACTGTGACCGGCACCCAGTGCAGGGTGCCCAGGAAGCGGGAAGGATCAAAGCCCCCAAAGAGCACTTCTCCACCCAGGGAGGAGTCCGGGTTCCTGGAGGAAGGGGGTGGGATGTGAGCCAGTTATTTTCCTTTTCCATCTTAAAAAAATATGGGTTGATACCCGTATGCTTCCCACAGATGCTCAGGGTTTTAGCCTCACTCTGGTATGGTCTGAGCTCTGTGATGCTCAGCATGCTACCAAAAAGCCTCCTTGCCATCCTGTTGCAGCAGCCCCTGCTGCTCCCTAAAAGCAACACCTGCACCAGAGCAACGCCCCGCAGCAGAACCACATCCTTACGCGCTCATGTAGACAGAGAAGATGGGCAGTTCCACCAGATCTTGGGCCATCATGTTGTCAAAGACAGGGGTGACCCCATCCACGGCCAGCGAGGGGTACGCCAGCCCCAGGATCCCATCAAATTCCGAATCCTGGAAGGCTTTTCCCGGCTCACTGACGCTCTCTGCAAAGGGCTGGTTGCACACGGTCATGCCTTCCACCTGTGGGATGGACGGGGCTCATTGATGGCTCTGGGACATCCCACGTCGTGACTCAGAGCAGAGGACCTGAACACGACTCACGGTGACTTCATCAGAGCCAACGATGCCAGTCAGGCTGCCAGTCCCGTACTGGATGGAGATGGGGAGGCCCAAGGGCTGGTAGGTGCTGGAGCGTGACGGCTGGAAGCGGGCGTGCTTGGCTGGGGAGAGAGCAGCTTGCCAGAGAAGTGGCATGCAGGGGTGCTTTGGGGGGCTTTGCTGGGGGGAAGGGTGAGCTTGTGCAGTATTTAATGAGCGCTGATGAACACCAGTGCTATTCCCAGGGCATAGACAGCGATTCTTGCAGCCCATCACTGCAGGCTCTGCTGTTTCTGGCTTTGTTCCCCGACCCCTTTGTGCTTTGCAGGGCATTGCTGCGTGATGTGCTGCAGTACTGGGAGCTCAAACAAGCACAGCACTTGTCCCCAGCCCAACCCTGGGCACCCAGCCCAGCACTGTGGTCTCTATGCCTGCCTTGTTCCTGCCACTCAGCTCCTCGCTGACCATCCGCATTATGTGCTATAATCTCTCCTTGTTTGCTTAAAGGCCCTCCCATAAGAATGGCCCGAAGAACCCTGCCGATATCTCCCACGGGCTGATGGTACCGGGTCCTGGTGGTGTGATTGCTGCCAAGCAAATAAACCCACGCTGCTCCTATCCCCACTGCACCCCATGCTGAGTGCAAACACAGCACCTCCCGCATCCTGCTGCTGCTCTGACCCCATGGCCCCACTGGGGCCACTTTGCAAAGTCCGGCTGGTTCAAGGATCCCCTACTCACTGCAGGCTTTACTGGTGCAGTAGATGGATGGCACCCAGAGGTTGGAGGAGCCCGTGTCGAATATGACTGTGAAGTTCTGGGGTGGGGTCCCAATGGAAATCTGCCCGAAGTACTCCATCTGGGAAAGGCAGAGCATAGGTTGCTGTTGGTCACTGACACCGCAAAGCACCCCGGCAGAGGGGTGAGTAGGGATCAGTGTGAGGATGGCTGCATTGTGAAGCTTTTGTCTGCCTGGGCTCATTGTGCGGAGGGAATAGAAAAGCCAAATATTTGAGGAACAGAAATGCAAACTGAAAACAAAGGCAGGATGGTGGCTGTGGGCACAAGCCTCTTCCTGAAGGGTTGCAAGGTAGGGTCCCCTTGTGCTCCCCACCATAGAGATGCAAACAATACATGGGGGTCTGGAGACCCCCTTTGCCCCTGCCTGTGCATCCCCTGTGCAGAGGCCTTCTCTACTGCTGCAGATGGAGGGGAATTTGGCTTCCTGGGCCTGGGTGGTAGCAGAGAACAGGCAGGGGGAGGGCTGGCAATGAACACGCTGCCTTGTTTGTGCTCAGCATCATCTGCAGGAACAAAAGGAGCAGCCGGGCGCAGGCAGCCACCATCCCAGGCATGCTGCAGCTTGTTTCTTGAGCAGGAGCAGATTTATTTGAGAAGGGTTTGGGCATTCAGCAGCACTCATGCAGCACAGCAATCTTTCAGGGCGCTCCGGGGCTGCCACCACTTCCACTGCACTTACATCCAGGTAGTTGATGAGGGGCTCGTTGGCTTCCCCGAAGAGCGAGCAATCCTGGGTGTACTGCACCATATCGAGCCTGTGGGCCTTCCAGAACTGGGAGAGCTGCCCACGGTCCCTCAATGACTTCCGCAGGGAGCGGTGCCGCGTCAGGGTCACCCTGCAGAGCACGGATCTGCATCACTGCACGGGCACAGGGCACGGGATGCTGCAGTCCCTGTGCCCCTGCACCCACCCCGAGCATCTCCCAGTGCTGATGCAGCCCTCAGCTGCGTCCTCACCTCCCAGTGCCTGGATGGGTGATAGCAGCAGTGCCCTCCCCCTCACCCCCGGCTTCCCCCCAGCACCCTGCGATCCCCCTTACCTCTTCAAGCCACTGCATGGGGCGAGGCAGAGCACGGCGAGGAGGAGGAGGAGGAGGAGGAGAAGGCTGTGCATGGCGGCGGTGCAGGGCTGCACGGCGAGGTGGTTCTTATACCAACAGGTACACCCTCGCCCCGCGCTATCAGCGATAACGCCCCTCTCCGTGTCAACACTGGGCTTTGGCTGTGGCAATGAATCACTGGGCACCTCTCGGTCAGGTCAGAGCGCCGGGTTGCTGGGGAGGGCGAGGGGCTGGGCCATGTGGGGCTGTACGTGGGGTGGGCGGTGGGGGAACTCTGGGCACCCCTGCTGTTTTTTTTCTCCCTATCCCAGGTTTTTTTTTGCTAGGGGTGCAGGAAGGGGACATTCAGATGGTGCTGAGCTGCCTGGAAAAGGCAAAGAGCTCGTTAGCCTTGATGAGCTGCTCAGGAATCTGCAGCTCTGCTTTTTGTCCTGGAAGCAGGGGCTTTGGCAAGAAGCTGCTTTAGGAACAGTTACGTGTTGCCTTACAGCCACTCATGCATTCTTCCTCAGTGGTTTCTGTTTAACGCTGGACAGCCATCTCATTAAGCATCTGAGAATGCAAATAAAGGATGCTAATGAACAAACACAGCTCCTGTCTGCTGCCGAGGCTTTGTCTTCCTGTGGTTGTTTCCCATGTTTGTGGCCCTGCAGTGACTGATGATGGATGCTACGAGGAGGGGTGTGAGCAGCACTCATGTTATTAACAGCATTTCTACCCTTAGCGCAGCGCTAATCAATTTCCCATTTATCGTGGTTAGACCGTTTTATTTAATCTTATTTAATTAACGGCAAAGTAATCGGCGCTGAGGGGTCCGTAAATGCACGGCAGCCACCTGGAATGCTCTGTACTGGGATGGATGGAGGTGGTTCTGCTAACATTGGGCCGGATCCCGGGCCAGGAGCAGATCTGCTGTGTGTCCCCACATCCCTGCACCCAGGCTGGCAGCTGTAGCCTTTCCACAGAGCAGCCCATGCACAAAGTCATCCCTATCATATCTAAGACACTGTTTCATACACCTTTCCCTGCAGTTCCATGCATCCTCCCTCCTTGTCCCAGTAACATGTGGGACGTAAAGGATTAGAAAAAAAGCAACCCTTCCTATCAGGAAAATAATTACAGCAAGAGGAGGATCAGCCAAAAGCCATCCGCAGCCGAGGAGGCACAGCAGTACATCCACTGCTCCAGATGTGACTTATCCATTGGAAATCCCATAATAAACCCCTCTCATACTCGGGTTGTGTGGGGAGCATGGGCTGAGTGCTCCACGTTTGGTACTGGGAAAGATCCCCTCTTGGGTCAGAGCTGGAAGGGTCACAGGGAGCAGAGATGCGCTGTGGATGGGAAGCGACCTCCCCTCAGCTCCGTTTATGGCACCTGACTCATTACAAGAAAAGCTCTCAGGCTAAAAATAGGTTATCTGCATTCTATATATTTTTTTTCTTTGTATTTCCTTTCCTTCAGCCACTTCCACTATTAGCAATGGGTGATTAACATCACACCCGAGCATCACCTTCTGAAAAGCCTTTTTCCTCTGGTTATCAAATCCATCTCCCACCTGCTAATCTGTTTGCATAACACAGAAAGAGTAAAACCCTGTAACAGCAGCACTGACAAAAAAATATTTTTTATTTCAGAGAGCGACAAACAACCAAACTCCAGCAGAATATTTACCCACAGCAACAGCAGCTGATGGGTGAGGGCTGACACCCAATGGAATCACCCAGCAGCTCCCGGGAGCCCAGCTCAACCTCCTCACCTGGTGGTGATGGGGCTCACGGAGGGCTCACATGGAGCATTTACCCCTCTGTACCCAGAGCTGTTCTGTGTGCCCTGCTTGCAGTGGACCAACGTTGTCTCCCTGCATTAGAGCTGCCCATGAAGGCACATGGTGCAGTTGGGTGGTGGGAGCTGTGTGGGGCTGCAGCTTTCCCAGCCTAGGGCCCAACATACAGCAGAGAAACACCCCAAAATATTTAAATGAGTGCATGCAAGCGTCATGGAACCCAATGCCATCACTTCTGGGGGCAAAGCGAGACCGCATCCGGCGCCCAGTTAGTGAATACTGCTGCACCAGCTGCGGGCAAACATCCACCAAAAATGCTCCAGAAACATCCCTGACATCTGCAGAGCATCCCATCCATCTGCGCCCTGAAGGCAGGACGGACGCACGGAGGTCTCTGCACCCCAGGTAACACCCAGCACACCCTACGTGCCGCACTCGGTGTGGAGCTGGGCAGCACAGGGCTGTGCTGGGGCAGTGCTGCGCTCTGTGCTGAGCTCTAGGGCTAAAACTGAGTGCCCAGGTCAGGCAGGAATAGGTATGAAGTCATTTGGGGCAACGCCGTGGGTTTCCTTACCTTCAGATTGAGTGTCGACATCTTGTATTCGCAGCTCAACCAGCCAAGCGTTCTACAAACCTTGAGTGCAATGGGGGGCGTCTTGCTGTAGATGGGGTTAATACCCTGGGGGTGGGCAGGAGGGGGCTCACAGCCCTTGAGGCACCAAAAAAGTACATGTGCTGCAGCCCTTATCTGCAAAATAGGTATTTCAAGGCGCATCTGTGCGTAATCTCTTCCATCTCAATGCACCCCAGCAAAGAAGCTGCCTGCTGCTGGTGTTTGGGTTTGGGTCCTGCTTTGCTGTTTCCTTCTAAGCAGTTCACTTCTCAGATTGCTATCTGCTGCTGCAGCATCTCCTGCACCAAAATAGGAAATGAGCCACTCAAACGACGGCCATTTGAGGAGGATATTTGGGGAGAGCTCAGATCAATAAGGGAGGGGGAAAATCCTGGCAAGACATGGACTCGTAGCTCAGCAGGTGCCCAAGGGTTGGGTAAGTGGAATGGTGCAGGGGAACAATGACATTCTGGTGCTTTACTCACGGAAATACATCTTTGGGATCTTTGCCCATGGGATGGATAGGGCCTTCGCTCTGTCGATCTGCGTTTATCGCTCACATCATTACGGCTCCTTTAATCACAGTCTCTAAGCTTTAGCTGAAGATATCTCTGCATGAAAACCGAGGGGACTTTTTTGCGAGTGAGCACTCATGAAATGAAGGCTCTTGATTGCTGTCCTTCATTATAAATCCTCAAGCAGTACGGCCAAAAATCCCAAGCCAAGGAGCCCGCTTCAGTGTTATCTGATGTGCTTTAAGTCCTGCCAGCTTCAGCAGGATTGAGGCACTCACCAACAATGAAATCCGAGGTGTTTCAAGCACAGTTACAGGGAAGTGCACTCCTCCATTTGCAATGGGATTTGAGCAAATGATTTCCTGCAGCACTTGGAAAATCCTCTCCCAGGTGCCCGGCGGGCGGCAGTGAAGCATCAAGCACAGCTTTGCCTTTTGGTTACTTTCTTCTATGATTTATTTTTGCCTCCAGATGAGAGTTATTGAGTATTTTTTTTTTTGTGGATTAAAAGGAAAAAAAAAAAGAAAAAAAAAAAAGTGAAGAAATGTGAAAGAGGATTAAAGCAAGGAGGATGCATTGCAGCTGGCGGTGATGGGGCTGTTATCAGCCCCGAAGCTCCGTGCTGGGAGCAGATAGAGCTGAAGGGATAAGGGCAGGGGGAAGGCTGAGCATAGGGGTGTGTGGGGCTGCCCGTGTCTGTCTGTCTGTCTCCAGGAACCTCGGGGACGTTGCTGGCACCACACTGACGACGGAGATGGAGCGCTGTGAGTGGTGAGTGCTGCATGGCCCCACGGCACAGCTGGGGCTTGGGGTCTGGGCTGAAGGTCGGTGGGAGCCCTCTGCATCACTGCTGCTTGGGGTTATCAAAATCCCTTCTTGGGATGGGACCTCAGAGTGAAGGGTGTGGAGCGTGGGGAGTTAAGAACAAAAAGCAAAACCAAAACCTCTGCCGGCAAACTATGGGCTGAAGAGGCTTGGAGGCCGTGTCAGCCAAAGCGGTGACAAAAGATTTAAAATAATTCCGATATTTCTTTCATTTGGGCAAAATCCTTTTCTCCCATTCAGGTGGGTTCCTGTCGCCTCCTCGGCTGTGACCCTGCTGCTCAGCGCTCTGCTCCTGCTGCTGCTTTACATCATGCTCAGCAGGAAAATAGGTAACGCACCGTCCTGAGCTCCTCCATCAGCCCTCAGCTCAGAGAGGGAAAGGGATCTGCCCAAGGCCTCAGCACCCCCATCCCCGAGGCACCCCCAGCACCTTGTCCAGCCCTGGTTCTCTCTCCTGCTATGGGGCACTGGGTCTGGGCACCCCTGCACCCATCAGACCCCCCTGCTCAGCACCGATGTGGAGCCGCATTGATCGCAGCACAGCAAAGCAGAGCACAGTGATGGGGTTGCACAGCCCGGGATGCAATGCTGTTCCAAAAACATTTTGTGTTAATGCTCCGGTTAGAAGAGCAGTGGGGAAACAATGACAGAATTAATTTGCAATATCAGAATCCAGATGGAGCTGTGATTTCCAGCAGGAAAAGAAACGCTGCCCACATCCGCACACAGCGCATGCTTTGCTGGGCCCGTGGGTCAAAGCAGATCTGAACTTGTACATGGGAAGGGTCCCCGATGTGCTGATTTGACTTTGGAGTCTGACATCACAGAGAACAGGGAACACATTTCATCAGCTCCGTAATTGAACTGACAGATATTTGCCCACTCCAGCCCAAAATAATAATTGCTGCTGTGCTACGGCCTGCACTGAGCTTTGGGGAGCGGAGGGGGGATGAGCTGTGCAGGAAGCTGCAGGGGAACCGGGCAGAGAAAGCACCCAAATGGCGCTGGAGGGATGCGGGGGGGGCTGAGCTGGCCCAGAGTGGCAGCAAAGGGCTGACCCCCCTCCCCCCCCCCATTGCAGACAGGCACTGCTGCAGCGCACAGGTGAGCAGTGGTCCCACATCACAGCCCCAGCAACCAGCCATCTCTTCAGCTGGAGGGGAAGGGGTGCAACAACCAAACTATATGGGTAAGGGGGATCCTACAGCACGGCCATGCACTGCTTTGTGCTTTGTGCTTGGTGCAGTGCTTACGTAGAGCTGCTCAGTGCAGCTCCTCCGGGTGCCAATGCGGAGCAGGCAGTCTGCAGCCACGCACTTTGTGCAGCAGCTGTGTGCATTTCGGGCCTCTCCTGCTCCTTGTGGGCGCTGCTTGTGGGCAGGGGGATGGATGGGGTGGGATCACACTGTGCCATCTGCATTTTCACTTTTCACTTTCTTGTATGTGAGCATGATGGGCTGATTCCCACGTGTGTGTCGCTGCTAACGATGGGGAGCACAGAGGCGGCCACTTCTGCTGCTCACACTGTTCTCTCATTGCTTTTCCTCCCTGATTACACATTTCTGGGATACATGCCCTGTTTTAGAAGGCAGCAGCGAGACGTCTTCAGAGACCTCAGAGGACTCAGACAGCAGCTCTCTGCACCCACAGGTACGGAGCTGTGCTCCACGGGCAGAGCTCTGCCAAAAGCAATCACAGCTGCTACAGCCGTGGCAGCGTGAGGAAGGCAAACACATTGGGATGCATTAAAATAATCAGTGGTACGACCGTAGGTGTTGTCCCCTGCCCCGTGCAGTGCTGATGGGGGGATGTCCCCATAGGTGATGGGGGTGCCAGGGCTCGGTGTGCGTTTTGGTTCCAGGACGCAGCCGCCCTGAGGTGCTGCTGTCTGACCCAACGCCATGCCTGCTCCCCCAGGAAAGGAAAACCCGCTCAAAGGAAGACCTCAACTACACATCCGTGCTGTTCCCGGGGAAAGGCCACGGATCAGGCACTGGTAGGAACTACGAGAACATAAAGATCGGCGCCGATTACGTCAACGTGGACCCAAAAAAGAAGAAAGCAGATTTCTGGACCTGCTCCAGCCCTGTGGCATCCAAGTCTATCGAGTACACAGAGGTGAAGCTGTGACACTCCCCGGGGTCCCACGGCAGCCACCTCTCTGTGCCCAGGTCAGTGTTGGCACAGGGCTGCTGCCATTCCCTGGGATGGTGCAGCTCCCCCAGGGATCTCTCAGGGTTGGAGGCTGTGGGTGTGGGGTGATGTGGGGCTGCCCCACACCTCCCTGTGGGGAAACGCTCCTTCTCAGACTGCCACAAGCTCTGCACATGCGTGTGAACGCCGTTTTCTCATCTTGTGAAAGCAAACGCTCCCCCAGCGGGATGTGGGTAAGAGAGGGAAATGCAATCATTTCCATAACACCACTCCATCGGGCTGACATATCCTGTGAATAATGCTTCCTTTGCTGATCGCTGTCATAAAAACCTTTTAAATACACTCCATCCACTGGCTTCACCCTTCCTGCCCTCACACTGAGCCCTCCTCCCTGCACCCCACTTTCCTCTGATGCTAAACCCCCTCAGGGTCCCATCAGCCCATCACCTGGCACTGGGGTGGGCACTGTGGGCATTGCCTCTCTCAGCTGCTGGAGATCACAGGGGCTCTAAATCCCTTCTGGATGTGGGAGAAGCAGGATGGGACGGTGGCCTCTGTGCATGAGCAAATCACTGCATTGCATTTTCCCTGCCTCCCACCTTTTGCTATCCCTGCAGCAAACGTGTGGGGTGCAGGAGGTGATCTTCCCCACCTGAGCCGTGCCCACCCCAGGGTGTGTGTGGCCCCCACCTCAGTTGCAGCTCAGTATGACTGACCATGGCTCACCTGGGATGCTGCAGGGACAGCAGGATGAAATCCCACTGCCTCCAGGTCCTGAGCCCTGCAGGTGCTCTGCTCCTGGCTAAATAAGACAAAAGCAGCAGCAGTGATTTGAGAATGGTTCTTTAATGTGCAGCAGCCTTTCAGCAGTGCAGAGCAGCAGTGTGCAATGGCTGCTGACTGCAGGAAGAAGAAACCTGGTGGGAGGGAGGCAGGGTCTGTTTGGGTGAGCTGGAGGTGGGCCAGGGCTCTTCCAGGCATCTCTTCAGTGGTGTCCGTGTTGCATTTGGGGTGCTTGTACTGCTGCATTGCAGTGCTGCAGAGGGGAAATACCTGGTGTAGTGCAATGCTGCAGAGAGCAATGCAATGCAATGCAATGCCATGGTTGTCTGCTGCAGCCCTGGGGACATGTGCAGAGCAAAGCCATTTGCATTGGCTGCTCCACCAGCAAAGCCACGAGGCTGGGAGACAGGCAATGTGACTGCCAGGAGCTCTCGAGTAGATGTGGCTGCAATGCCTCCTGCTGTGCTCAGACTGCTTTGCTGGCAGCTGTTAAACACCCACAACTCTCATAAAAGGGTCTCTCCTAAAAGATGTGCTGATGCAGCAGCCCCCATCAGATGCCTGGGTAATGTGCATGAAGGGGAGCAGGGTGGTGGACGGGGATGCATCGCAGTTGCATGGAGGGGTGAAAGCTGCACATGGTGGTGGGCTGCCTCCATCTCCTGATGCACACAGCAGATGCAGGAGCAAAAGGAGGCTGGTGATACATTCTGGGCTAAGCACACAGCTCCTGATGAAACGCAATGCTACCAGGTGGGGAGACAATCCTGCAGTGCCATTGTCCACGATGTCACAGCAGCACCACAGCCTACAGCGTGCCCGATTCGGTCACCCCTTCCTCCTCGGGGGGGCTGAGGTTGGTGCCACTGCCCCTGTGCAGGGGGATGCCAGCACTGAGGCCGTGGCTGAGGATGGTGGTCCTCCTGCTGCACAGGCTGCCAGCTGAGCCCTGCCTGCGTGGTGCGGATTTGGGGCAGCCCCATAGGGCCAGGCAGCGTGCTGCATCCTGCAGCGGGCGCCCGCTGAAGAACATGTAGATGCAGGGGTTGCAGCAGCTGCTGAGGCTGGCCAGCAGCATGGTGATGGTGAAGGCTGCGTCGGCGGACTCTGGGGAGGCAAAAGGGGGGGGGGTGTAAACCTCCACCAGAGCGGGCTCAGGGGGAAGGGGGCTCAGCGTGCAGCACTCAGGGCTTTGGGGGAGGTTCTCTGTGGCTTCAGTGCTAAAAATTCCCTCTTGTTCCACACCCATCCCATTGCTGAGGTGGCAGCTGGCAGCTTTCAGACCCAATGCTTCCCTCAGTCTGCTGCCAGAGCACCTCCCAGAGGGCTGGCAGGCTGGGTAATGCCTCAAGCAGGCCAGGAGAGATACTGAAATTAGAAACATGCAAAATGAAATCCCAAATCAGCTTCTCCAAGCTCTGCAGCTGGCTCAGCAAAAGCCCAATGGGCACTCGAAGCTCTGTGCAAAAGAGCAGCGATCCCTCCAGAGCGAGGGGGGGGAGGAAGCAGCACAGATAAAACTCTCCCTCCAGCCACACGGGAGCACAGCAGCTCCTGGAACAAAGTCCCAAATGAGGGGAGAGACACATGGCAAAGTGTTTGCATAACAACTTGATGCCTCCCTAAGGCTGCTGGTCAGAAGTCATTGGTTTTTAACGGGTCTGATGGAGAAAAGCAATGATTTGGCTCTGCGGAGATGCTATCGGGGAGTTAAGCAGTGCTTTGCCAAAATATATATATATATATGCCCAAGAAAATAAGTGGGCTCCTGCTTGTTAAAAACACAAAGGGCTCATCCCCATCCCTACTCACCATCATCAGGAGCATCCTCGTCCCACACCGACCACATCTGCATGCTGAAGAAGGGAGCCCAGCAGGCAACGTAGGCCACCACGATGACAAACGTCATCTGCACCGTGCGGATCTTGGCGCGGGAGATGGTGCGCACGCTGCTGACACGCGAGGGCTGCCCGGAGTGGCACTGTGTGCCCTTCTGACCGCAGCACGGAGCTCTGGGGGAGGCTGCAAGGAGCCCTCCTGCCGTGGGGACGCAGCTCTGCGTTTTGCCTTTGAGGTTCTTGCAGATCTCACGGCAGATGAGGCTGTAGCAGGCGGTGAGGATGCCGACGGGCAGGAGGAAGATGCACAGCGTGGTCCAGGTGATGTAGGCACGGGCGCCCCATGGGTACCCGAAGTCAGCCCAGCAATCCAGCACCCCTGAGCCTTGCCTCACCTCTCGTAGGGAGAAGATGAAGAGCTGGGGGGTGCTGAGCAGGCAGCTGAGCAGCCACGCAGCCCCAACCATGGCGCAGGGCTGGCGGCTGGGCTGGCGCAGGGCGCGCAGCGGGTGGCACACGGCCACGTAGCGATCCAGCGTCATGGCCATCAGCACGGAGGTGGAGGCGAACATGCTGAGCACCTGCAGGTACTTCACCAGCCTACAGAGCAGATCCGGCCCTACAAAGCGGTACGTCACCTCCCACAGCATCTGAGGCAGCACCTGGAAGAACGCGACGCCCAGGTCGCTGAGTGCCAGGTGCAGCACAAAGAGGTGCATGCGGCTCAGTTTCCTCCCAGGGCGGCACACGGCCAGCAGCACGGCCAGGTTGCCAGCGGTGGCCACCAGCAGGATGGCTGCCAGCACCCCCACCTCTGCCCTGGCCAGCTGTTCATCCCGGCCCTGCAGCAGGGTCCTGTTGGGGGTCCCCTCTGGGGGCTGAGAGCTCTGCAGCTCTGTGCTGCGCGTGGTCTGACTGCTGTGAGAGCTGTTCCAGTCCCAGCCCGGCTCCATCCCACTCCTCTGCGTGTCCCCCAGCACTGCGGCCGGTTGTCACCTCTGTCCCTGTGCACCCACTCGGCGTGGTTTCCTGTAGGGGTGCAGCAGTCCTGGCTCAGCCTTTGATCTGGGCTGCACTGAGCATTCCTAAATCCTTAAATGTCCCTGCACGGCTCATCCTGTGATCCACCTCTATCCCTCAATTGAAAGAGATCTCCTCTTTGTCGCTTCTTTTTAGTGCAGTGACGGCAACAGAGGCTGCATCCCTTTGGCCTTTTCCCTCCAGGAGCAGGCAGGTCACCAGAGAACCAAGCACACAGAATCCCTGCAGTGAGCACTGCGGGCAGGGATTTATAGTGGGATCCCCCCCCCCCCCCCCCCCCCCGCGGCTGGCCCGTGCAGGGGAGCGGTCCCCCCCGGTGCGGTTCTTTTGTGTGCCCCCCCCCCCCCCCCCTGCAGCCCCTCTTCCTTGAACTCCACCAATACATATTACATACACACGTGCCGTCCCACGTTTGTTTTGCAACACTGAAGCTTTGGTTTTCCCCTCCCGGCTGTTGATTTACGCCAAGAAGAAATAGAGATATGCATCTGTTTGTGGAGTTATTACTTTTCGGGGGAAATACAGCAGCAAACAAAAGGAGTGCATTGGGAGAGGCTTCTTCCCAGCAGCTCCCTGCCCCATATTGATCGGTGTGTGCGCGGCTCTGCCCCACTGGGTGTGATATCACCATTCAGGTGCCTGTAAGAGGCAATTATTTGCCGAGTAAAGATTTGCAGATCACCTCTAATAACCATAAACGAGCACAGTTTCTGTCTAATTAAAAGACATTCATCCTCCTAAGAGACCCTACGGGTATAAGCTACCTATCATAGGAAAGAGCCTCTGTGAGTCGGTGACAGGAGGTGTTTTGGGGAATAATGCAATTTGCTGCGCTTGTGATCAGACAGCTGCTTGGCTGGGAGATTAATAGAGGCCAATGCAAAAAAAAAACCAAAACAAGCAGCCTACAGATCAATAAAAAGCAAAGCTGGAGGCAGAAGTGGAAGGGCTGATCCTGCACAGATGAAGCAGCACTTCAGCATTTCGAGGCCAGGCTCAGCTCTCACTGCCACCAGTTGGATTTGGAGCAGTTCCCTCCGCACTGGGGCCGCTGCTCCAGATTTGTGTGTTCAGCAGCAGGGAGAATCCTCCTGCAAGGGTGCTTATGGAAAAGCAGAGCTCATCCACTGAAGGAAAACGATCCTCAGAAGATAGATGTGCATTTTCTATAGGGAAAGATTATCGTGGAAAGGAGATTTGTCAAGCAGAAGGATTGAAAAATAAACTCATTCGCTCCCATTGGTTTCACTTTTCTGAACACGTTGCTGGTGTTTCCAGATTGTGTTTCAGCCAAACCAGAGCTGCTCCTTCTGCAACAGCAGTGCAGTGCAACCCCTTGTTTGCACAGCAGCCCAGAGCACAATGGAAGCACAGGCTGAGCAGGGATGCACAGTGCATGGCATCCACCTGCACGTCCTCCTGGTTGACCTGAGGTCCTGGCCATGCTGCAGCTGTGAGTTCAGAATGGCCAGGGCTCAGGAACTGCTCACACAGAGCTGTGCAGGAGCCCTGGGGCTGAGTGTTGAGCAGCACACAGCTGTGCCCTCACCCACCACCACCCCCAGCTGCAGCCAGGTGAAGCCATTTCCCAACCATCAGCCCCCAGGAGCAGACCTTGGTGTGGGCTGGTGGTAGAACTGTGCTTTGGTGGTGCTGCTCCTGTCAGCGTGGTTTGCTTCCCAGCAAAGGAAAGAAGCACAGGGGGTCACGGGGAGCCTTTGCACGCTGCTGGGTGCTGCTGCAGCACTCTGCATTTCCTCATTCCTCCTGGGTGTGACGCTGAGATACCGGACCGTGAAACTCAATTTGTAAGTCCTTAATGTTGCATTTGTCAAGGTAGAACCGTGTCACGGAGTCAATTTTTGGCAGCTGGTAGCATCAATATGACATGGAGCAGAGCACGCGAAATGCACTCCGTGTCCCTGCACCCTGTGGCACAGAGAGGGAAGTTTAACAGGAATTCAACCTCTCGGCTCCGTAGCTGGTTCCTTCGTTTTGTGGGTAGTTAATGAATAGGAAAAAAATAATAATAAATGAACGAATGAAGGTTGTTGGCTTGGGTTTAAGCACTGCCTTGGCTCGCTTCTCAAAACAAATATTTTCCTTGTGGTGTGTGATGGGGTTAATCTCGTGCTGCTGACAGCACTAAGCGTGCTCGGGTTGTCTTTTGTCCTTAGTATTTAAAGGCTAAAATGCCTTTTGTAGTTCGGGTCAGGAGGGGTAGATCTGCTGGTGGCACACTTGTGTGCATGCTGCAGGGCGGGTGGTGTTGCAGTAGGTTGGGATCATTGTGGGGAGGCTGCCTGGGGCAGGAAGGAGAGCTGGTCCTCCAAAGCTAGCCTCCAAAATTAAGCCCCATGTTTTCCTTCCACCCCTGAAGATTCCCCTGCTGTGGGTTCCCAATCCTTACAGCCTTGTGTGCCCTCACAACCCCAGCTTGGCCCTGCCATCGATTGCAGTCTGTGCTCTTCTCAGGCCTGGGGAGCCGCAAACCAAAAACGTGACATCGTCGCTTCTGGTCGCTCGCGATGTTTGTGAAGAGCTTTCAGAGGAGTGCCCACGTGGTGCTGCTCTTATCAGGGCACCGAATGTCTCTGTGCTGTAGTCATCAGAGGACGTGATCGCACCCATCGAGGGCAGGGCTGGGACTGGGCACAGCCCAGCGCTCCCCTGGGCAGACCCAGCTCAGCACCTTCCTGCCATCGCCCTGCAGACCTCTGTGCAGTTGAGCAACGCCAGCTGTGGCACAGCCCTGGGTGCTGCAGGCAGGAGCTGCTGTGATCTGAAAGCAATTACAAACCCAGGTGTGCCCCATCAGCCTCCCCTTCTTCCCCCCCCCCCGTTCCCTCTTTCAGAGTTGTTTTGCCTTTTTTGCCCTTTAATTAAAACCCCGTGATGCTGCTTCATATTGGAGAGCATCCATAAATATGCTGAACAGGTCGCAGCGGAAAGCTGTGCTCTGGGGTCAGGGCAGGGCTGGGTTTGGTGCCCATCTGCAGAGCAGCACAGAAGGATGGGAGGGCCAAAGCACACCGCATGCAGCTGGAATCCCTTTCCTTGAATATATTTGCTGTTTTTCCTTAACTTCTAAAGCAAAGGGTGACCCTGAATTGGTGGGTGGCACCGGGAGGGTTTCCATTCAATGACACAAACGCAGCCCTGGGGCTATGGCAGCTGATAACTCCATTATTGTTTGTTCTTGCTGCTCCTTCTGCTGTACCTTTTAATTGGACACAGGAAGCAGTGTGTGGAAGCAGTTAACTTAAGTACAGACAAGTGCCTGAGGGCAAATAGAAGCTACACACCTTCAGGAGGGCAAAGAGCCCGTTTGCCAGCCCTGCTGTCTCCTGCTGGTCCCCGTGTGCTCACAGGGGGGTTCAGAGCAATGGGAGCTGCAAAGTGCTTCAATTTCCTTCATCTCCTTCTGCTGTTATCACCATTAGCATTCAAAAACCGGACCCAGGCAGAGGGTGAACGACCTTAAATCAATAATAAAAAAACCCCACAAGACTGCATTGCATTTCGAGGCTGGAAGCCGATGGTTTGGGATGGGTGTTTTCCTCTCTTCCATTTATTTGTGTTGTTTTCCCCCTCCTGATGCCACTGTAGGACAGCTCCATGCTGAAGCCCCACTGTAACCAGGTGGGACAGGTCCCAAATTTTGCTCTATACAGTGGGAATCTGATCTGGGCGTGTGATTTTCATGCTCTGCAGCCTGTAGGGATGAGAGGAGTTTCTTTCCATGAGAAACCCTGCAAGCAAACCTGCATCCATGGGATGGGCAGCTCCAGCACCTGCAGTGAACCTGGGGCTGCAATGGGCACTGGAATGGAGCTCTGATACAGACTAAGGAGAGCAGAGGCTTTGGGATGCGTTTAATTCAGTGTAAGGAGATGACTGAGACCCTCTCCATGACCCCAGGCTCTCTCTCTGCTGTTTTCCCTTCTCTCCCAATGTAAGCACTGCAGTCATTGGGAGCCCATTGCCTCCCAGGTGAGAAGCATCCATCAGGATGATGAAAGCGGAGGAGCAGCTGCTTTGGGCTGTGTGTTAGGAGATGATAAATAGCAGGAAGGATGGCTGCGGTGATCTGTGCTCTCCCCACTGAAGCAAAGTTCAAGGCTTTGTGATTAAAGGCTGTTCTTGCCTGCTTGATAATCGGGCCCAGGTTATACCCAGATACAGGGGAAATTTGTTTGGGGTTATGTATTGCTTCCACGAGACCACTTCTTGTTCGAGTGGCTGGTATTGAGGTCAGTTTGTTTCCTTCAGATAAAATAGGTGATGCTGGGTATTTCTCACCTGCCTGGCTATCTCTGCCTTTGGCACTATTGCTGAATGCTGCCAGGTGGCCGACGGTGGGCCTCCAAGAGGTGGCAAGCAAGGACTTGGCTGCTAGAACTCCTGTGGGCTGTGCTGTTCAGCACCTGAGCAACGTGCTTTGCTCTCCTGCTGTCATTTTGTGCATGTGACATGGAGAAGAGGACAAAATAAGCCCAATTATGGTGCATTATGGTGGTTCCACCAGTAGTTCTGCCTGCACGATATGTGCGTATTTTATTTTATTTTATTTTATTTTATTTTATTTTATTTTATTTTTCTTCCCCCCTCCCATGTAAGTGTGTGAAAATCTCCTAGGAAACGTAGCCCTAACGATCTGCCTTCTCCCCATGCGATGCTTCCTGCAAATGAAGCAGAAAGCTGCTCTCTAAACGTGCTGCCTGCTTCTCCTAACGGAATGGCTGTGGGCAGAGGACGGAGCAGTGCTGATGGAGTTCTGGCATTGGGGTGATGGCTTTGTTTGCTGGCTTCCTGCCGGAGGTCTCAGTTTTTGGGATGCACAGTGTGTTGCAGTGCTCTGAGCATTTCTATTACTGCAGGATCTGCTGGGCTGGGAGGAGGCGTGAAGAAAAAGCACAGCAGATGCTGAGTTTATCACCCAGGGGAGCAGCGTTTCTGGATGTGAATGGGGAGAATCAGCTTCACCCTTTGGCACTGGGTGGGTTTGGGGTTATCAGCCCATGCTGTGGGCTCATCCCACCAGGCTGTCTTCTCAATGCTGCAGAGCTGCTTTCCCCACACTACAACTTGTCTGGGAGCAGGCAGCAGCTGGCAAGGGCTGGCGCAAGGCGACGAGCCCTTCTCTTTGTCCTTTGGTTGGGACAAAGCCAAGCTGACCCGCTCCCCTTCTCTGGGTCCTCTGGCAGATTGGAGCCCTGGGCAGGCAATTAATGCTGCTTAATCCCCTTCCGACGTGGGATGTGTATGAGGGGAAGGTGATAAAGCACACGGCTGCACACAGTGTACTGCCTGATGCTCAGGTCATCGCGGGCCGCTACCTGGAGTTCAACCTCTGAGTCCTTTTTGGATCCTGGGAAGAATGGGCAGAAATTGGTAATTTCAGTCTATAGGGTTGGAAAATTGTCCGTCTGTTGTTGAAGAGCTTCTTGCAGCCCAGGGGACACAGCATTTGTAAGGTGGTTTGTTGTGTTGGGGGTAGAAAAGCAGCTCCTTGGGTGGTGGCTGCACGGTGAAATGGGGCACGGGGCAGCGTGGATTAGGGGCGAGCTGCTCCCTCCTTGGAAACTGATAGAATCACGGAATGGCTTGGGTTGGATGGGACCTCAAGGATCACGTATGAAGTGCCTGAGGTGATGCCTCTCAGCGCCTGATAAAGGCAAACCAAGGTGAAAGCCGTGCTGGGAGCATAACTCCTGCTTTTCAGGCAGAGCACAGGCTGAAGGGATGATTTCAGCTGAAAGCCCTGTGGCAGTCTGGTTTGTGCATCCCTAAGAACACCATTTAACATCACAGACAATTACTTTGTCGCCGGCTCTTCCCTGCACGCAAGGTGCTAATTGCCAAGGCATCTCCTAAAAGCTGTTTTCGTATGCGTTTGCACAACAGATTTCTTTGAAAGGCCATGAGGATGTACTTAGCGCTGCTGCCAATGGGAAATGTTGCCCCGTGTTTCACAGTAATGACATTTTTGGGACCAGCCAAATGCGTAGTTTTATCACTTCTCATTCAGATGATCTGTGGACCCGTGTTCTTGGCTGTAATGGATTATCGCTTCATCAGGCAAGCAAAGCACAGCCTGCAGTCAGAGCCTGCTGGTGGGGAAACCAAAGCTTGAAATCAATGCATTATTTTCAGGGGCCTCTGTGTTATCTTGCCGTCTCACTGATCTGCCGTCCTCTGGAAAATGAACCACATTAACATGCAGGTCAGGATGCAAGGGGTGATTTTTCCTTAAGGCTTCTGCATGGGTATGGCAATACGGATATTGTAGCAGAGACAGATTTCCATCTGTTCTGCCCCATCTTCAGAGGAGCTCATGCACCAAGAGTTCTCCCCATCTCCAGTGCTGAGTGCGGGGAGTCGAGGGATGTGCTGGGGTGGGAGGGATGGATGTTTGTTTCTCATGCATTGGTGGTTTGAGGTTATACAAGACAGAGAATGAAGGCGTGCTCTGGCTGTGGACCTGGGCCTCTCAAAACTCTCCACCTGCTTACATCTCATTCATAGCCTTGGAATCATTATGGTCAGAAAAGACCTCTAGGATCACCCAGCCCAACAACCCACCTACCACGATATCGCCCACTGAACCACATCCGTAAGAGAAGAGCAGAGGAATAAATCCAAGCATCCTTAGCCTTGCCGTGGAGCAGAGATTGCTCTCCATGCAGTGCTGTGGGAGTTTGAGGCTGAACCATGCAGGTCTGCAACCCGCAGCACTGCTGCTTCCCCATTCGTAACCATTGGGTGCTTTGGGTTCCAGCCCAGGCTTAGCAACGTGCTTCACCTGTCACATGGAGGTGACAGCAAGCACAGCCTCAGTGAGGGGGTGGATTTACAGCTAACTGTTGGGTGCAGGTGAAAGGGGAAAACCACTGCTAACCCCTTTGTGCTGAGCTGAGGTTGGAACCCTCGCAGCCTGCGGTCTCTTGGGCAGCTTGATTTGATGGCGAGACTGAAAAATAATTAAATGCATTTCTACCTCCCTGAAAACTAATTGGGAAAGGATTACTGGGAGGAAATTGGAGATGCAGAGGAAAGGTCCCTCTCCCCGATGTGACCCATTCCTGCTGCCTGGGCGGGCGCTCAGCCAGATGCTGCTTTCTCTCTGGGGTAATTTGTGCAGAACAGAATCCGCCGTGGCTCAGGGCTGACTGATGCGCTCAGGATGGATGCTGGGCTGCCATCAGCACTGCTTGAATCCGCCCCACTTGAGAAAAAAACAACCCATTTGGGATGCAGGGGAATGAAGGAAGCATTGCTTGGGAAGTCACAAAGGTCCCCAGAGCCCTGGGCAGCCCCATTCAGCTAATATCCCAACTTCTGACAGCCAATATCCACTGTCCTGCCCCACAACTAATTAATTTTATACATGAGTGGATTTAACACCATCGTTTAGCTCCGTCTGCTAGAGGGGGCTTTGAAGTACAAACTGATTATGCAGGGAGCAAGCTGGGAGCTGGTTAATAAGCTCCAACAAAGCGTGTGCTGCTGGGAGGCCACGTTAGATGAAACGTAGAATTTTATCGTTGTTTTGTCTCAGACCTCAGCTTGAAGACGAGGAGACTTTGTCACCAGAGTGAGAAACCCAGCGACAGCACTGGGAAATGTTTAAAGGTATTCATGTGCAGGGTCTGGCTCTGCTGCTCTGAGAGCTTCCTTCATTCTTCACCTCATTTGTTGGGCTCTGCTTCGCTTCAGGCAGGCTGTGTGTTAATGGAGGAGATCAAATTGAAGCAGCTGAGCAACCCTGCTGGTGTGGGTATCATTTCTTGGATGTTCCCGAATCCTGGTGCTCGCATCTCCCTCTGCTAAAGGCATTCTCTCTGGGTGGGCTCTGGATAGCCGTGTTTCTTTGGTTTGATCATCTTGAACAACAGGCAAGGAGGTCATTTAATTGATCACCTTCTGCACGTTCCCAGAGAAGAGGTTTGCCAATGGGAAGCCAAGATCCAACCAGCACATTCCCCAGGGATGATCCAGGTTTAGGCAGTAATGACAAACCGATCAGGAAACCCTTCCCACGTGGCCATCAAACGACTGTGCGCAGGACAGCGCCCTCCAGCCTTCCTTTTCCTTTGGGTCCTTGCTACGGGCTGTTCGTTTCTTGCTTCTATTGCTATTCTGCTTATCAGATCTGGCTCAAAGAGAGCACTCTGAACAGCGGACCGAGGGGCTGGAGCATCACCAAGGGCACAGCCGTCCTTTCCGGTGTGGCACTGTCCTCTAGTGGAAAAGGTGCTGCCTGGAGACCTTGGGCACGTTTTAGAAGAGGCCCTTCACTGAGAGCGCGCACGGCTCCGAGCATTTTGCATTGCAGCGAGCCGGGCGTGCTCGGAATCTGCCTTGGCCGCCAGGAAGGTGAGAGGAAAAAACCTCTTCAGCTCTCCTAAGGCAGAGGCTTAGCAGCTTTACCCCCTTTCCTACCGAAACCGCGGGGCGTCTCCCACCGCGCTGCGCTTCTGCGCTCCGCAAGGTGGCGCCACAGCGCCGGGCTCCGGCGCTCCCTGCGCGGCTCCGGGCGGCGCCCGGCAGAGGGGCGACCGCTGTCCGGGATGGGGGAGAGGAAAAGAGGGGAGGGGGTCGGGGTGGTGGTGGGGGATGCAGCTTTCTGGAGGTGCTGTCAGTTCAAGGGAGCGATGCTGGAGGTTGGATGACCGGCAGCGATGCGCTGCTGGGGGAGGCATTGTGCGGTGTGATGGAGCCGCGCGAGTGACGGCGCGCTGGGAATGGAAGGGATGTGAAATGAGGCTGAAGCGGGCTGATCGCTTCGTTTCCCGGCAGGGAAAAGCCTTTCCAGCTCTGTTGCTGCCCCGGAGGTATCTCTGGTTTCCACTACGAGTGACAGAGGAATTACCCCACGGTCTGCTGCTCTCTTGCTGACGTGGCTGCGCTTGGATGTCAGATTGCTGGAAATCGTTTTTGCAGTCTCTGAAAGTGCTGGGCTGGAGGAGGGGGGACCGAGCTGCAGATTTCTCCCTTGTAAGCATTACAGCTCGCTGGGGACAAGTTCAGAGCCTGCTGGTACTGTGCTTCTCACTGCTGTGCCGTTCGTTCCCATCTCTTTCTGGCTTTGGCGTGAGGACTGTAGTTGCCAAAACGTGGCTCTGGTAGCCAAGAAGGTGGTTCCAAGTCCGTGCTCAGGCAGAGGTTGCTGGCAGTTAACCAACATGTGGCCAGACAACGTCTAAGATCTTATTTAAGAAGCTGTGCATGGCTCAGGTTGCTTCGTGATGCTCGAGGAAAGGGTGACTGCTGCTGCTTCTCCTGGGGCTGCACGTAAGGCTGTGTCAGGGCAGATGCTGGCACTGTGCTCACTCAGCTCCCTGACGTTCAGCTGCTCCCAGACTGCGGGTCAGTCAATGCATGACATGCCCAGCAAAGTATGTCTGTGCCACCAAAGGTCAGCAGTTCTGGATGAGGGAGGCTCACTGCAGAGCTGCTTTTGCACTTGTTAATTCCTGGCCAAGTCCTTTAGAAATGCGACTGAGGTCTTTGCCCCACAACGCCTGCCATGGCATTCTTTTGGTTACACATAAGCAGTTAAGAATTCTGGAAGTGGTTGGGAAATGTTCACCGTTATTCAAAGGGTGATCTGGTTGTGACTGTGTTTGTTTTTGCACATGTGAAATGTCTGCATCTTTCTCATGTGTCTGACAGCAGAGTTACAGCAGAGAACGCTGATGCTCCAACCTCGCTCAAGCTGCTTTTATTCCTACCACGGTTCCATCTATATAGTTCTTCTCCTGTTCAGAATAAGGCAGTTATGTCTTGCATGCTTCAAGATGTGACACGTACCAGGAGGGATATTTCTGTGGCTGACTGGGCACATGGTACAGGCACTGCCCTGATGCGTGCATTAACCATACCTGCACAATGGCAGATGGATTTCTGTCTTTTTCACCTCCCTTTGAAGCTCCCGACATGGCCTTGGGCTCCTGGAGGGCACTGACAACGAGGAATAAGGACGTAAGGAACATTTCTTTTGAGCTTAATAGCAGCATTTCTTACCCCTGCTGAATGCCTCAGGAGTGACTCCAGGCTTAGCCCCACATCTTGCAAAACCCATTTGGCATTCTTAGGAGAGCTGATGTTTTTGGCGACTTGGAGCTTCTGATAAATGTTGTTGGCACATCTGATTTATTGTCTGCCTCTGTTCCCAAGGAGACCACATATGTAGCAGCCTGAGATAAGCAGCTTATAACCCAAAGGTGGCTGCCTTAAAATATCAGCGTCCCTTCCTCTGTTTCTATTGATAGTGAGCGCTTGGTTTTTTTTCCCTGCTATCTTTATTTCACTCTGTTATCAGAGAATTAAATGCTCAGTGCCGCGCAGAGGAACCTCTCTGTCTTTAGATTTGGCTGAAGTTCCACGTGGATTTTCTTGTTATCTCTCTGAATGTGGATCCATTGAGTATAATGGCAGTCTGTGGGCTGGTGGTGGTTTGTGCCAACATCCAGAGCTGTTAGCCATGGAAGGAGCACATGGGATGTTTGTGAGCTCACCTGCAGGGATGAAGGCAGGTGTCTCCTAGGCTGGCCAAGGCGAAGGGTCACATTTGTGCTGGAGGGATCGGGGCTCTGCTCGAGCACCACAACAGCCCCATCTGTGGATCCCGTGTGCTTCCCCACTCAGCTGTGTTGGATGGAGGGATGCTTCCCCTCACTTCTTCTAAGCAGGGCTGTGGCCCAGAATCCAAGCAGGGAACGGCCATCTTATGGCATCCTCTGTGAGTTCCCAGCACTGTGGCTGAGTCAGCAAACGGAAGATGAGCTTCCTGATTTTCATTTCTTATTTCTCTGATTGCCTCATCGCCGCCGACTACGGAAAAGCAACCAAATAAGATCTAAAACCTCGGGGAACGGGGAACGTAAGGCTTTAGAAACACATCCCTGGGTCTGTGCTACGGCATCAGAGCTTGTGTTGGCATTGAGCTCTTGCTCTTCTCAGCACCCATCTCCCAGCCATGAGGTTGGTTGCTGCCTCTTTGTCCCCAGGCCGTTTGCAATCCAAGCTTGGTTTCGAGGAGCAGATGAGGACAGTGCGAGAATTTGGGAGGGAGAGGTGAAGGAAATGACAAAGGGGGAAAGAATTCATTTCTAGCAGAGAGATTTTCAGACTGTAATTAACGTGGGTTCTCCATGCATGTATGTGCACGCACACAGAGCTCTCTTTGATCTCCGCAAGGCACGGGAGAGCAGAGGCTGTGAAATCCAACTTATTAGGGACAGAGCATGGGGATAAGAGCAGTGCTTTCCTTGGGGTGCTGGGAAACAGCAGGTTTGGGTTCACTCAGCACCTCTTGTAGCCTACAGAGCACAGGAAGAGATGCAGTGGAGCAAAACGAAGCACTGAGAGGGGAAGTGGTGCTGGGTCTTTGTCAGGTCTGGCGGAGTGCACTGCAATTAAGTAATTAACCCCCAAATGAGCTGTGCCCAGGTTTGGGCCCACCCCCCATGGCAGGAGCTGGAAGGGCTGCAGTGATGCAGGACGAGTGGTGGGTTGTTGTCGAAGTGCCTCCTGCTTTCATTGAGTCCTGGGATTTTTGTGGCTGGGTTACAGCAGGTGCTGCTCCGTGAGCATCACCACTGGGGTGGCACAAAGGGAGGAAGCCACTCCAATTCTGGGGTTGGCACTGGTGTGTTCATAGCAAAGCCAAGTGGGCATCTAAGTTAGGATAGGAATATAGGATTAAAGGCTTCTTACAGCGGTCAGGGCCAGATGCTTCAAGCAATGGTTGATTTTATTTTATTTTATTTTATTTTTTTGATTACACAGAAGATGTCTGGAATTAAAAAATGGGCCTATTTTGCTCAATATATAATTCCTGACACCTTGTGGATGTTGCCTTCTGGTTCTGGGTGAGGGGAAAACACGGATGCCTCTGAATTTTCACTTCTGAGCTATAAAATCATGTGGATTATTGGTAGAATTCACTTCCAATCTGGGTTCCAACAGAGATTTACAAGAGCAGAGCGACGTTATGGAAAGTCTCGTGCTGAACCTTTGCACAAGAGAGGATTGCTTCAGTTTTTCCAAATATTTTTGGCATTTATTAATATCTGGGTGGATGCTGTGGGCTCCCTGTGTTGGCTTTCCCAGCAGTGCCTCAGATGCGACCCTGTGCCGTTCCATCTGCCTTTAAGCAAACTGTTCTCATGTTCTGTGAGATGGGGTTGGCTTCCTTGACCACGCTGTTGGGAACCTATTGCAGTTTTGGTATTCTGGTGCCCTAAAACTTGTTTCTTTCTCTATATCCATTTGCACAGTAATGAGCCAAAGAGAGTGAGGGAATCAGCCTGAGGAATGGCTCTGAAATGGATTTTCTCTTTAGTTTGCCCTTTTGTATGAAATCATCAGATGTGCCCAAAGGACACAAGACCTATTTTTCCCTTTTTGGTTTGATATCACACCCGTATTTCTCCTCATTGTCTCCTCATCTAGCAGAAATATCTGCTTGCACCGATTTCTACCTACTTTGATGTGCAGATGGGAGTGCATGAGGGTGCCGTGGTGCAAATTGCCATTACCTGGATGCATCAAGCTGTCAGCATTCCAGTGACATCAGAACCGAAGCACTGGGGGCTGCGTTTGCCTTTACATCTGACCAGCTTTGTTCCTTGTTGCCCCCCCCCCCCCCCCCCCTAACGCTGTCCAAAATGTGAGCCTTGCTTTCTAATGAGAAATCAATAGGGTGCAGACTCACTTTGTTAAGCTTGTGTCATACATGCATGATGACAAGGCTCTGCAGACAGCAAAGCAGCTTGAATTGTCCCTCTGGCTGTTAAATGCCTGGATAAAAAAGCACCAGCATTTAAATTTATAAGCATTAAGTTTATATTTTCCTATGGAGAGGGAATTTTGGGTGTTGCATCAGCAGCTGGGAGGTGATTTCACAGGATCACCTGTGCATCCTGCTTTCCTCTTCTGTGGTGTGCATACATTGGGGAGCACATCTCTTAGTTCTGTGCGTTCTGAAGCTGTGCAGGTTTGGAAGAACCTGTTTTCCACGCGGGCTTTTGATGCCTATTTGGCTGAAGGGAAGGTTCACTTTGTGTGACAGAGCAAGAGGAAAACCTAATAATGCAGCAGAACTGTGGGAATGCTGGCATAGAGACAGCTTGCTTGAAGTATGGGATGACTGAGTCCCGTGTGCTGGGAGAACTGAATCCATTCATAGACTTGCAAATGCACCTTGGAATAGGAAGAGCTGATCCACAGCTGCAGGAGGAGGCCCAGCTCAGCTCTCTGTTGCAGCATCAGAGCTCAGAGACTCCTCTGCAGATCTATGCAGCTCTGGCTCTACCTCTGATGGAGCCAGTTGTGCTGTTCCCTTACCACCCCTTGGCTGGTTTTGTTTACAGTTCTTGGAGCCGACAAGTTGCTGTGCTTGTGCAGATTCTTGCACAATAAGCACCCATAGCAGTTATACTCTACGAGCCTGTAGACACTCCCTTAATCCAAATAATAGCACACAAAGGCTGTTTACTTGGGATGCGTGCTGTTCCTTGGGGTATGCTGTCAGAAACCACACGGGCTGCAAACGTAATAAACTCGGTGACAATAACCTCTCAAGACAAGGTAATTAGATGGTTTATAACGAATGACCACTTTACCTGACTTAAAAAAAAAATCATGCTAGCTCTTGAATGGCAGAGAGAAGAGCAGAGGTGGCTCAGCCATTCCTGCCTCCTCTCAAACCCCGTGGATGTAGGTCTCAGTCCCAGGAGAGGTGACCCATCTTCATCTGGTTTGAAGCGGATGAACTGCATTCCAGGCTCCAAAGACAGCGTCTCTCCTGTGGAACCTCCCTCAATAATCAACGTATTGGTTTGTACTGATAGAGATCACATACTGAATTTCATTACAGGATGATGCTTACTGTGGTCTTTGCAGCATGCTGTGTCTCCTTGGCAGCTGCTTTGCATCTTGGAGTTGGCTGCAGTTCAGTGCTAAAGGAATTCTTTACTGTTTGTCATTGGAAAGCACTTTGGGGTGAATGGTGTTACATAAATGTGAGATTATGATTAGGCATTAATCTGTACTGGAATAATGGAGAATATTTAAATGTGCTTTTTCATCTAGTAATCTTCACTTAACAGGAAGAGGAATCAAGCAGTTTATCACTGTCTTGCTGTGCCACTCTCCTGCCCCTCCAGCTAGAACAGCAAGCTGCAAATTGCAGAAAATGCTTGACCACGGATGGCAGCGTGATTGAACACAGCCCTGCCATCCACACTGAACCTATTTATCCTCCGTGGCTTTGGGAATTCTACTTCCCAGTGTTTTCATCCAAACAAGTCTGTTACCCCCAGCCTACGAGTCAGTGTTACACAACCACAGGGAGCTGCTGGGGGGGGTTGTGGTGGGCTGTGTGACAGATGAGTGCCCTGGGGCAGAGGTCAGACCTTGGGCATCGATTTCAGCTGAGTGGGCAGTGGCAGGAGGCTGCTTAAGGCTGGTGGTAGCACTGACTTTGAGTCCAGAATCGCCTGTTTATTCTCTACTGAATAAAACCAGATCTGATTAGAGACACTAAACGTTCTTAATGAGGAGAAATCTGAGGGTGGTGGTCTTGTTTTCCAGCTTTGTGCTCTGCTTTAGGGCTGCATTGGCTGCTCAGTACAGGTCATTTTAACTTTCACTGTAAAATCCTCAGCACAGACAACAGCCACACATCTTGTGAGTATTTGACTGGCTGAACCCTGCTCCATTCACTCTAGAAGTTACCTGTCTTAATGTTCACTATGAGAGCACCACATCCCTTGCCAAGCCTCAGCTTCCAAGGGATTCGTGAGATTCCAGGGCTGTGGCTCTACTTTATGGCAGAGCACAGAGGAACCCAAAAAACAAGTGGTGAAATAGAGATGTTAGTTACTGAATTCCAGCAAAGCCCTGGGAAGTTGAAGCACATCAGAGGGTTTCTAGAAGCACAGATGTAGCTGTGCATCAGCTGCTTTGTGTTAGATGTATCTATCAACCTGGAAGGGAACCCCAAGTGAGTCTTGGAACCTTAACCCAAAACATCAGGGCCCCAGAAAGAGGCAGTACCAGCTTTACCACAAACTGCTTAGGTCTATTTTAATTTCAGAAACCAGCTCGAGATATGGTTGGTTAGTTTGGTAACATTCCTGACAGCTGGAGCAATAGATGATGTTGTTTACTTTTCATATGCTACATACAATTTATTATTATTATTATTTTAGGATAAAGATAGAACTTACTTAAGAGTTGGCTCATTTCTTATTTCAAGCTGATGCCTGGTTGAGATGAACTAGCTCCAACAGGCCTGTGTAATTATAGTAGTTCATAGTAGAACTTCCAGTTCTGTGTGCACGAGCAGATAAGAGAGCAAAACTAGAATCAGTGACTTGCTGAGAAGCCCTCTACTGCTCTATGGGTAAAGAGTGAGAACAGCTCTGCAGTCACCTCTGCCACTGACAGAGAACTGACTCATAATTGTGCAGACGAGTTTTTGGGAAGGTTGAAAGTGGCAGATGTGGAACTCACAACAAAGCAGAATTATATTACGGGGTGTTTCCTGAACTATTTGTTATTTTGGACTGTTGTTTTCATCGCCTACTTGATGCCATTACACAGCCATACTGGCTACAGCCCATGGAATACACAAGCCAAGCATTTTATTTCATGAGCAAACACAGGAAATCCAAATGAGGCATACAGATATACACAGGCACACAAATATATACACATCAATGTACATTTATACAACGCAGAAGAGGTAGCACTATTAATTAAGGAATACATCTAATGCAGTAAAGACATGAGACAAGTCAGGTCTGCCTTCATTGTACCTCTTCAAAGCATCATGAGAGGCTGTGGAATGATTTATTCAGCATCAATCAGAGTTTAAAAATGTAGTCAGGTCTCTTACATGAATTTTCCAAAGATAATCCTTCAGGTAATCAGCTGGAGGGGACAGTGGTCAGTTAATAAATAAAATACTATGGCTAACGACTCACATAATGGACTTTATACCCATTGTTTCTTAGAGGAATGAATGTGTCTGTACATTTCAGGGTGTGAAGCTTGAATATTTAACTTGACTAAATTCCTTTTTAGAGAAATGCCTAAAACAAAACAAAAAACACAACACAGAATTGAATGGATTTCAATGTTAATCTTAACCAAAGTTCTGCTGCAGTCCCAAAGTTACATCAGCCAGTAACAGATTTCAGTATTTAGGTGGAATTGACATGCGTGTGGGGGAAAGAAACTGAGAACTCTGAACTTAATTCTTGCAGAAACACGATCCTAGAAGTACTGAAAGATGAAGACAGGCAAACTCAGTAAGACAGCTCCCCAGTCCTTGTTCAGGAGCTTTCTTACATGCCTCAGATGTCTAGAGAACAAGCTGCTAAAAGCAAGAGAGACAGATCATAGAGCCAAGGCTCCAACACAATGAAGACATTTGTTCAGCTGCTCTGGAATGCTCAGAAGCTCTGGGCAGTGGGTGGTCTGTGTGGCTACACCAGCACAGCTCCTTCAGACCATTATCCATCAACCAAACCAACTATTTTTCAAGACTTTTAAGCTGCGTTTCCAGCAAGTGAAAAAAACTCTCTGCTAACACTGTTTTAGAAAAAGAAGAAAAATACTGTTAAATCTCCTCAATTAACGTCTGTTCTTAAGTGTAAAAGGAAAACAGACCAGGACCTTGGTGTAAATGTACCTGCTGTCTGTGTGTCCAGGTATTGGAGAGGCAGATCTCATCAAGCCATGTCTGTGGGCAGAACAATGCCTGCACACCAGGCAGGTGTAAGAGTTGAAGGAAGAGTTGAAGGAAGGCTACAATAAAAGATGACAACTTCCTTTTTTAGGGCTGCTGTCCAGATCTCCTAGCTTCCTCTATTGTTGAAGCTGTGATGGGTCAGCAGGAAGAAGAGTCCAAAACAAACAGCAGTGCAATGTATCTAGGGGAAATACTGTGGTGCCTCCTAGATAAATGTTATCTGATGTACTCCTCCTCAGAGATGCATGACATGTCTTCATCTGTGTTTTCCTCCAAATCTGGCAAGTTGCCCCATAGCAACACGTTCACACCTGGTGGAAAGAAGGTAAGACAGATGAGGAAGAAAACAGAAAAGGTATTTCTGGATTGTGACCTCATTTTCAGGTTGCTCTAGTGTCTATTTTCAGAGAAAATAACTGCTCTTATCACATTCATGTGATCACATTCATGTTAAATACATCAAGACTATTTCCTACTTTTCTTCCAAAGTGTTGTTTATAGCACCATTCAAAGAATTAAGTCCCTGTGTACCAATGTACTCATGTAGGTAATTCACGTGGTTATTGATAGTCCCCTCATGGCTGATTTACTTCTAAACGTGTTGATTTGAAGCACGCGGTGACACTGAAAGGTTTAGACAATAAGTTACTCTCATGTGCAAGGCAGAGAAATGATTTGTCAGAATGCTATGCACTCCTGAGGACTCAAAGCAAATTATGCTAGACACTTGGCATCCAAACAAGATCTAGCTGAATAAAGCAGTGAGCACGAGCTGTAATTCCAGCTTAAGCTAATGGGGACTCAGTTATATGGGGTCAAAGTGACAACATGACTCACCCAAAAAAGAGTGCCATCGGACAGCTGCCTGATAGCACAGTAAAGCCATACATACTGTTATAAATAGCAGCCAGTGGCCACGTTGCTTCTTATTCCTGGTTATAATATTGCTTCAGAAAATCCTGACTTCTGTCTTTGAGAACAGCACGCTAAGTTTTCTGATGAAGGCTGATTTCTGCTAGAAATATTAACTTACCAAATAACTACCACTACCTCCTCCAAAGTAGCTTGCTAGATTAGCAGTACAGTAACACTTGCTGTATGCCTCCATATGTTATATGTTCTCCATATGCTTTAACTGCACTGAGATGTCTCATTAGAAAGTGGATTTGGAATTCAGGATTTCAGGGAAGAGAAGGAAACATATGTGTTCCTTACCAGAAGAGTCTAGTCTGTTGATGCCAAAGACTGCTTGGCTATAGAACATCCAGAAGTGACCATTATTACAGGACAGCAGGCAAGGTTTGCAGGGAGAAATCACATGATAACCAACAATGTTACCACTGGAAAGACAAGTGAAATAGTGAGAAACACAAACGCCTGATGAAAAGGTAATTTTAATGTATCTAACTCAAATTAGCGTTCTATAGCCAGGGTACAAGGCTGCTATGTGATGCTTCTATTGTGATAAAGTGAAGGGAACGTAATTAAGCAAACATCAAAAATATTTAGAGAACATCTGGCAGAAGTTATGGAATATCAAAGTTTTAGATCTTTGGCACAGAGAACCATTTAGTAACATAAATTGTGTAATCCGGAGCAGTAATCTGGAGTAGTTTGCATACCAATGGTACTGTATCACTAATTGTAGCATATTGTTTTTTTTCTGAAGGCCAGCGATTCCATTGGAATCAAATCCATCGTGTGCACACAGTCCCTCTATAGAGAAACACTGTGTATGAGAGAGTATCAGGAGTAGGAGGAGTGTTGAGACTGAGAACATCGATGCCTTATCTGGTTGGAACTTAATGATAGGTTTTCTACTTTCTCAGTCACGTACTCCAGTGAGATATTTCTGTCATAAGAAGACAAAATTTTACCATAACCCACTCCTACCCTTTAAATCAGAACGAGGTAAAAGTCACAGTTATGAAGCAGAGAGGATTCTCTCAACTCTACAAGGAACATGTTAGGGTTGTTTTTAATCTTAAATATCATGCATTAGTAAAGAGGATAAAAGAACTCCAAGAACTTTAGTGACAGCATCTTCCATCTGCTAGCAATAACTAGATCTGCCAAGAGGATGTTCTATTAATTAGAATGAATAACTACTTCTTACTGCGGCCTTATTCACACAAATATCTCAGTGTTGAAGCAGACGTTTAATCAAGCAGGTGGCAAGCAAGCCTTCCCATACACTCAGACTACTGACAAGGTTGTCACATTTCCACTTGGGACCTGCACAGAAATAGACTGGCAGCGAAGCCCAGAAGCAGTGGGTTGAGTTTCTATCAGGCAGCATTAAATCTGAAACGGAGCATGCAATCTGTTCCAAAGCTGAAAGCTGAAGGAACTGCAGCAGTCTGCAGTGAGAAGGGCCGAGCAGCACTGCATGCATGGTGGGTGGGTGGGTGCTGCTGCCACTGAATGACATCCTTACCACTTCAAACACGCAATGTTCTTCAGTTTGCACTTGCAGATCTCAGTGAAATAGCAGCTGCCGATGAAGTCAATGGTGCTGGGCGGGAAGAATGGACAAGTTTAGCTACGGCTCTGCTTCCAGCAGGAGGGATTCAATAATACACATGTGAAATTGCAACAAAGCCACGTTAGTGTCACTCTTGTGTGCTGCTTCATTCCTTCAAAGCTCTCCCAGGAGGAAACTGTGCCCAATCACAGAATGGCCTGGGTTGAAAAGGACCACGGTGAAAATCTCCTTTCAACCCCCTGCTGTGTGCAGGTCACCAACCAGCAACCCAGGCTGCCCAGAGCCACATCCAGCCTGGCCTTGAATGCCTGCAGGGCTGGGGCATCCACAGCCTCCTTGGGCAGCCTGTGAACAGTGCCTCACCACCCTTTGGCTGAAAAACTTCCTCCTCATATCCAACCTAAACCTCCCCCGTCTCAATTTAAAGCTGTTCCCCTTTCTCCTATCAGACAGGGGCGATGCCCCCGAGGCAACAAGAAGCCCCACGTGCTGCATCCCATTAAGGATCCCTTCTGGGGAGCCCAGAAATTCCTCCTCCAGCACAGAGCCAAAGCAGGCCTGGGATCCCTTCTCTCCTTTCGAACCCCTACTTTCTTATCAGCACCTCATTCTTCCATCTTATTTCCTCAGCATTCAAATCCTGTTATGGGAAAGCAGCTCAGCCAGCTCGGATCCTGGCTGTTCCTGGCCGTGCCTGCAGGGGTGGCCGTGCCTGCAGGGGTGCTCCTGCCTGCAGGCTCTCCGAGCGCAGTTCGTCTTCTCCCTGCCGTCCATGCGCTTCGAGGCCCGGCCCCGCAGCTCCTCGTGCGGCTCTTACCCCGACGGCGGGATGTCGGTGGAGTAAAGGTCGGTGTCGGTGTCGGCCAGCAGCACGGCTTTCATCCCCCGCGAGCTCAGCACCTGCTGGCAGAAGCGGCAGCACAGCACGGCCACGCTCCGGTCCGCGAATGCGCAGCCATCGCCAGACATCGCGAGCGGCCGCCGCTCCCGTCCGAGCCACCAACGGCCACGCTTCTTCCGGTCAGTTTGAATTCCCAACCTCGCTCACCTATTGGTGGTGGCGGGCCACGCCCCCCTGCTCTGATTGGTAAAGAGTAAGGGCGTGGCGGTTCCTTTCTTGCACGCCGTTGGAGGAGTTGGGTGGCACCACCCCTACCGCCCGGACATTGGCGGAGGGGCACGCCCTGCTTCGCTCTCATTGGCTCCTCCGGTAAGCTCTTTGCATACCGCGCCCCGCCCCTCCGCAGTCCTCGGGGCGGAGGCCAGAGCGCCGCGCTTAGCCCCGCCCACCGCTACGTGGGGGCGGAGCCACGAGAGCCAAGCGGTGGGCTTTCCCGATTGGCTGGCGCTCCCGCTTATCTCCCCCATCTCTCTCCGTCTATTGGCCGCTCGGCGTGGCGGGGGCGGGCCCGGCTGCGGGCTGCCGTGGGTGAGCGGGTGGCGGGCGGGCGGCAGCGGCCGGAGGACGCCGGGCTGCGGGAGGCGGCTCCGCAGTGCCCAGGTAAACGTCCCGCCCGGCCGCGGGGCACCCATACAGCGGGGAGCCCCCCTCAGCCCCCTTCCCTTTTAGGCTTTCCCCTTTGGTGGCGGGGTGTGGGGCCCGGGAGCCCCGCTGTGTGTCCGTGTGGCCGTCCGTCCCCCCCGGGGATCCGCCGCCGTTTCCTTCCCCGCCGCCCTCATTGTTCTGCGGGGCGGGATGCGGATCCGCTGTGTTTATTCTCTCCTTCCTCCCACGGGGTTAGGGTAAAAAAAAATTAAAAAAAAAAATAGTAATAAAAAAAAAAAAGCGCGGAAAAAAAAAAAAGGCAAAAAAAAAAAGAAAAAAGAAAAAAAAAAAAAAGGGGTGAAAAAGAAACCGACCCGCGCAGTGCCCCGCTGCCATCCGCGGGGTGCCGCCCCTCCCCGCCCCTCACCTGCCCGCCCTAAAGCTCCGCTCCCGCTCTGCAGGCACACAGCGACGGAGCCGCGCCGCCGGACGGATCGGAATCGCCGCCCTCCAGACCCCCCCCCCCCCCCCCCCCCCCCCCCCCCACCCCTCCTTTTTCACCGCCTTTCTCCCCCCCACCCCGCAGCCATGCGCTGTGCCAGGACGGCCCCCGGGCTGCGCCGCTGTCGGGAGGCGCCGCGCTGATGCTGAGCCGCCGCCGC
>JAPSGF010000060.1:2501968-2597378 GCA_035772895.1 Perdix hodgsoniae | reverse complement strand
AGATGGAAGGGGATGGGATGCTGATGGGATGGAAGGGGTGGCATTCTGACCAGAGGGAAGGGGGGACAGACAGGATGCAGATGAGGGGGTGGGATGCTGATGGAGGAGACTTTGTTCTCCCTTGCTCTTGTCCTGCAGGTATGGCCTTCTTCCAACAACCAGCTCTCTGCTTTTTGGAATGAGATTCTTCCAGTGGTTTCTGCGTGCAGCTAGTGATGTTAGGTTGAGATGAGCTTCTGGAGGTGGGAAAGATTTACCTCTTTCATATGCAGTGACCAGGGGACAAGGAAGGAAGGTGTGATGTCTTTGTGGGTACCAGCACAGCATCCATGTGCATCCTGTGCTGATCCCACAGCCGACCACCTGAGCTCCTTCCAACCCCAGATACGTGATGCTCCAATGCTCTCCTCATCTGTGAGCTCAGTGACAGATCTCAGCCTTGCAGATCTGTTGTGCTGGAGTTCTGGTGGGCGCAGCCCGCAGCATGGGGCTGTGCTCCTTGTGCCTACGTGCTGCAGTGGGTGAGCGTGGCTGCGCTCCTTGTGAAAGCTCACTGATATCACTGCTTTGAGGGGAAAAAACTATGAGATGGCTGCATCACACAGCAGGAATTCTCTTGACAAGATGACATGGGGTCAGCAGGAGAGGGAAGCGTGGCTTTGATGCATCCCTGTACCGTGTGCTCGCTGAGATTGGGAGTTCTGTGAAGCTGGAAAGTGAGATTCTGCCATCTCCATATGGAGCCTTTGATATCTCCAGCTCATCCCCTCGTCTGGATTGTCTTTCCCGATTCCTTTCTGCAACTTGTGGTAAAGCAGAGATAATGGCTTTATGCTGTGGTTCTGTGCGATTCGGACTGTGCCCAGCCAAGGGCTGTCAGGCTGATTTTTTGGTGTCGTGTATTAAATTGGAGAGTACGTTTGCTGAGGAAAGAAAAGCCAGTGATTTATCTCTTAATTCTTCATTTCTTTCTCCTCGCGTCCCGTGGGAGCATTATATTTAATTAGTTTGTATAAAGCTCCAGTAAATAGCTTCATGGTTCGGGCTACAGAAATGTAATGCTGGTATTTATTTATTTATTTATTTATCTATTTATTTATTTATTTATTTATTTTTCATGCAGTGGGAGCTCATGAGCTGCTCCTGTCCTTCAGCAGGCGCTGACAAAGGCAACTCACGGCACCTGCACTTCTCACAGCGGTCCTGGGGAATAGCAGGGGATCATTTTGGGATGGGGGGGGTGGGGGTGGGGGGTGTCTGCTCAGCGCATCCCAGCTGGGAGAAGAGGGAGAGGAGGAGTTCCCCAGGTGCTGCTGTGATGTCTGAACGTTTCTTTCAATTGCCCCCAAATTGCTGATTTGTTTCAGGTTGGTTCCTTTTCTTTTTTTTCTTTTTCTTCTTCTTTTTTTTTTTTTTTTCCTTTCTTTTGGCTCTCGTGGTGTATTTGATCACAGGAAGGAAGACTTGGGTTGGGAGGGATGCAGCACCCTGCAGCAGGCAGGGCTGCCAACCACTACATCAGGTACTAGATCAGGTGAGCTTCTATTCCTCAAGCAAGCAAAAAAGCAACAAAACCAATCAAACAGTTCCCCTCTAAGTTCCCAGTCTGCCCATGAGCTTATGGGAGCTCTGCTGTGCAGAACTGGTGGTGATCTTTCATCCTGAGCACTGCCTGAAATTGGAAGCCACATCTTCTGGCCACCAACACGATGCCAGGCAGTGCTTGGTCCTGGGGAGCCCCAATGGGTGCAGCTGTGTTCCTCTCTATGGGAGAGCTGTGGGGTCACAGTGTGGTGAGCAGGGCTGGGGAATGGTGAGCAGGGCTGGGTGATGTGGTGCTTTGAAGCAGGGAAGCCAGGATTTCTCTCTGCTGTTGGAAATCCTCTTTTGTTCACCCTCTCTGTGCAGCAGGACGGAGCCATTTGTAGAGCTGTCTTTTGGGTTCTGGGTAAGAGAGTTCAAATTGTTGACTTGGTGCAAGCTGTGCACCTGGGAGATGGAAGTTGGGTCCGTGGGTGAGGTCTGTTAGTGCAGCCTGTGAGCTCACACAGCATCTCTCTGCTCACAGGCTCAGTGCTGCACACACGTGCCTTTCCCAGCGTGTGCCCTGGTGTGGTTCAGTGGAGTATTTTTACATTTTGAGTTTGTATACGTTGGATTACCATGTGCATTTAGAATGTCCAACTACCTTTTAAGGGGTTTTTACAGTTCATCACTGCTCTGTGTGCGTAAGTGATTCCAGTTGTGTGCAACAATGACTTGCTCCAAACTCTGGCTGTGGAGCTGCTTGGGGATCATCTGTTTCTGTGCAGTTTCTGATAGTGCTAATCCCAGGGTGCTGGGCTGCCAGGAGGGGGAAGGGGCTGCTGGGCTGTGGGTTTGATGTTGCAGCAATAGTTGGTTCTTCTTTGTTTTATGCACAGCTCCTACTAATGGATGCAACAAAGAGGTGAAGGAATGCTAATTCTTCCTGCTGGCTTCTTGATTTCTCAAATTCCTGCTTGGGTTTCTGTTGCAAATCCAAGTGCAAGGGGAGAGGCTGGAGCTGACCAGAGCACCGAGGCGTTGCAGTTCCTTCCAGAAGCAGAAGGAGTTGTCAGAGCAACTCGAGGAGAGGCTCCTATTAAGAATTCACTGGTAGCATCCATCCTTCTCCCATACTTCCAACTGGAAGAGCCCCATCTCCATTTCTCCTTAACTCTGAATGGTTCGTTTCATGGTAAGGACCACAACGATCATCTCGTTCCAACCCCTGCTGTGTGCAGGGTCACCAACCAGCAGCCCAGGCTGCCCAGAGCCACATCCAGCCTGGCCTTGAATGCCTGCAGGGATGGGGCATCCACAGCCTCCTTGGGCAACCGGTGTCAGGAATACAGGTATATACAGTGTCAGGAATAATGGTTTCCTGGGGATGGAGGGGATGATTTGCTTTACCAACAGAGAGAAGCATGAAGATCAAAGAAAGGGTGTTGATATTGCAGTAACTCCATAGTTAGAGTCCGTTTTGCATTCCTTCTCCCTTTCTCCTCTTCTTCCAGAGCAGTTGGGGTTACAGGAGGCAGAACAGAGCCTTGTTTTGGGGAAATCTCTGCATAGTGGTCAGCAAAACTCTTGAATTGAGTGTGAAAGCCCACGAACACGCGTGTGGAATGACTGTCAGGGAGGCTGAGCTGATGTGTTTTCCCAAGTAGATGCTGCAGATGGATTTGAGCCATGTCAAATGTTTTTTCTTGCCATCAAAATAACTACTGGTGTGAAACTCTAGAGCTCCTGACCCGGTCACTCTCCTTTCAGTTGGTTCTGTGAGAGTTAATCATCACTGCTTGGATGAAAGCCGGAGGGGTTGGGAATGGACAAATAAATAAATAAAGCACTTCCTTTGCCGTTCTGGATGTGAAAGGAGTCACAAAATGCTCACAGGGTTCTTCCCTATCCTTGAAAAAGCCTTTTTTCTTTTTTTTTCTTCTTTTTCTTTCCCTCAAACATTTTCTCTCCAGGTGTTGGCCTGAATGTGGTGCCTGAATTCTGAGCTCCGAGTGCTGTCAGCGAGCCCCAAAACAACTTTTACACACATTTATTTCTTTGCTGCAAGCTGAACCAGGCTGGGAGCCGACTTATCTGGAGGCCCAGGAGCAGCTCCTGGCTTTTTGGCTCTTGAGAAGGAGCCAAATAAACAGATTAACTATAAATCGAGAGCGGATTTCTTGTTTTCTCCAGGAGAGAAGCGCTGCAGCAGGGTGATTTGGTCAGCCCCTCTCATTTGGAGGCTGTTATATATTTTTTTTATTATTATTCTTTTATTGCAGGACTTTCCAGGAAGAGCTTTTTGGCTTCCATCCTTTGAAGTAGGGAAGGCTCTTTCGGTTTGTTTTTGTACCGCTGTCACTGGGCAAAGGCTTTCCTGCAGATGTCAGCCATGGAGCTGCGTGATTCATGGATGGGAAGAGTGCATCTACTGAAAGCAGTGCAGTTGTTGCCCAGGAATCAGTCCCTGGCTGCCTTTGGGTAGCTGTCCTGCCCTGCTTTAAGGATGTTTTGTAGTGTTTCTTTTGAGGAAGGCTGGTTTTGTTCCTGGCAGGCTTGGAACTGTGCTCCGAGCAAGCAGATCAGCTGTGCTCTGTGCTGAGATCCTCCATCAGTCAAAATATTTCCGTGTCGTTGCCATGTTTTTGTCATGTGAACTATGCCAGGTAATCAGATCTGCTTTCCTTGCCCCAGCCCTTCGTACAGCATTATCTGAGGAGGGAAGGGCTGAGCAGGAGCCCTCCCACCACTGCTGTTTCTCACCCTCACCATTCCCCATCCCCACGCTTCTTCCCTCACTCTCCAAGCCATCAGTGATGCTGTAGGTGATGTGACCAGTGCTGATCTTTTTTAGTTGCCAGCTGTTCCGTTGTGTTCAGAGGATGCCTGGATATGGCTGCAACAAGGCACAGCCCTGCATGCTGCAGTGGGGGCTGAGCTGAGGGAAGCTGTGAGTAGAAGGGCAGCCTGTGTGAGCCAGCCCTGCATCCTCAGCTTACTGTGGCCCTCCTGAAGATGCCTGTTGGATCAGCTTTGGGTACAGCAGCATAGATCAGTGCTGTGTCTTTCAAGATGCTCCTGTGTTAGTATTTAATTGACCAAGGTAACGTTATGGGCAGATTCATGAAATCACAGAATGGCCTGGGTTGCAAAGGCCCACAGTGCTCATCCAGTTCCAACCCCCTGCTGTGTGCAGGTCACCAACCAGCAGCCCAGGCTGCCCAGAGCCACATCCAGCCTGGCCTTGAATGCCTGCAGGGATGGGGCATCCACAGCCTCCTTGGGCAACCGGTGTCAGGAATACTGTCAGTGGTTTGCTGAGGATGGAGGGGATGTGTCACAGATGCTTTTCTTGACTCCAGCTCACACCGGTGCTCTTGCTACCCTTCCCCCATCCCCATTCACCAAGGAGGGCCCTCTATACACTTTACAGTGATGAGTTCACTTCTAAAGCTGTTGGTGGCACCATGAATCTGAGAGATGATGATCAGTAACCCGGAATGAAGCTGTCTAGTAAACCAATTCTTGGATATCATCCTCTTGCAGAGCAGAACTGGGACATGCAGAGTGATGTTTAATGGCACGTGGCTGTGCCTTCCTTTAGGAGCTCTCCTGACTGCAGCATTTCACATAGCCAGCGATTGAGCTACGTTATTTGTTTCGTCTTCAATAGATGGACTGCTGCAGATCTGTTCTGAAGGGTTGTAGCTGAGGGACGTGAAGAGCTCAGAAGGCTCAGCATAGAGAACCTGTCCCCAGACCGGTGTTGTTGCAGTGAGAAAGGGAAGTTTCCTTTTGATTAATACGTGCAGGGGATGTATTCAGGAGTATCAATGACAAACCAGAACGCACTAAATATTTTATGAGCTGGATGAGCACAGAGCTCTGAGCAGCACCATGGAGGTTTTTCCCCTTGCGTTCGATAACCAGCTATCCAGAAACTTAATAAATGAATGTCTCTATGAAGTGGTTTTGGAAAGGAGCCTGTTCTTGCTTTGGTCTATTTAATGAAAATAATTCTCCCTAGCTTTGTGTTCTTTCCATCTGTTGAAAAGAGAGGCCTGCTTCGTCCCATTTACGCCCCCCACCCCCCAAAAAAAATCAGTACTCCACCAATATCTGCCCTGCTGGTTGCTGCAGTTCCCATATCAGTGCTTCAGGAGTGACCCTGGCACTGCAGGAGGATGCTGAGACACCAACAGAAGCACTGCCAGGAGCCAGCCCACAAGCATGCAGCTGGAAAAGGGAGGGAGCACGAGTTTCTGTGCTCCTTAAAGGGAGGAACAATTGCAATGCTGCAAAGGTCACAGGATATTGTAATGATGTTTGGATGGAAACTTAACTTGCAATGAATGAAAATGTGCTCTTGTGTTTTCCCCCTGGAGCTGAGTGTCTGAAAGATCTGGATACTTCTTGTTCTGTTTCGTTTCTATTTGTGTTTTGTTGGTTTTTTTTTTTCCCCTTTTTTTTTGGGTTTTTTTTTTTTGGCTCTTCCATCTTTCGTGCTATAGAAAGGAGAAGCAGAGGACAGGCAGCACGCAGTTGCTGGCAGAGGCTTAGCTGTGTATTGCTTTAATCAAAGCTGGAGCATTAGCAGTTTGTGGTTAATCAGAGGGTTCCCTGCTTTCAATCAAATTATCTCTTTTCCCCCCCCTACATCCATCAGAATGAACCTAATGGCTGTAAGGAGCTTGGTGCATCCCTCTGCTGCTGAAATGCCTTTCATCTTTCTCTCTCTCCAGAAAAAGTGTCTCTAAGTGCCCTGGGGGCAGGTGGGGGTGAGCCTTGCATGTAAACCAAGGGAAGAAATCCCAGAGTTGGGCTGGGTGGAAAATCCCTGTCGGTGAATTCATCTTTTATGTGCTGAAAGCAGCGAGCAATGAATTCGTGGCTGTGTCTGAGGGGGCACCCATAGGTAGGAACATCACAGTGCCGTGGTCCTCGGGGGAGGAAGGCTCTGTTGGTATCATGGGAAGGAGCTGATGGTCACCAGCCCCAGCCCAAGGAGTGTGCAAGGCTGCTGTGGGTTCCTCCAGGGGCAGCATCTGTAAGTGGCAGGGCTCTGTAATGAGTGCTTGCTGTAGGCTGGCAGAGCAGCTGTAATTTTCTCCGTACTCTGGTGCCTTTTCCAGCTCCCCAGCATCGTCCCTGTGGTTTTCTGATCCGGATTCATGCAAGTAGTTCCTCGTGGCACACCCTCCTCCCAGCCCAGAGGAGGACAGGCTGCTGTGGTTGGGATGAAAGCTCTGTTGGTTTGCTGTTACCTTCAGTTTGGGGTTCTGGATCTTGTGAAAGGTTTACAGTTGTGCTTGCTGAGTTATTTATATGTAGACTATTTAAACACGTTTATCAATTCTGAAAGAGCAACGCTTCTCCTTCCAAGGAGGTTGCTTTGAGATGCAGCATGGAAATGTGCAGGTGGGGGAGGGAAGATGAAAGCTGCAGGACCTGCAGGAAAGAGTCCATTGACTTCTGGTTGGTCAGCATTCATGCAGCCCAACGTGGTGGTGGCGATGTTGCTTCGGGTCACCGCGTTGCTTGGGGTGCTGGGCAGCATCTTTCACATCAGAGATCCAGAAGGTGCAGAGAAGTGCTGTGTCTGGAGCAGACCGAAAGGAGGTGCAGAGATTAAAGGGCAGCCAATTACTCGACGTGACCTTAAAGCAACGACCGTGCTGAGATGGATGGGATTCCATTACAGATCTTGAAACGCGTTGAGAGAACGTCGTGGGGTTTTTTCTCTTTTGGTCTGGCAGTGCAGGCTGTGTGGTTGGAGATGTTGCTCAGGCTGTTCCTGCACAGCTGTGCAGCCGCTGCTTCCTCTGCTTCTCCGCTCCCTTCATCCAGCAAAGAACAATCAGAAGCGATTCCATCAGTGAGGCGCAGTGAAGTGCTGAGTAGTATTGGCACGTAGCTGAAGTGCAGCCAGGCAGCACTCAGAGCCCTTCTCTTGACTCCTTTTGCTCTTTTTTCCTTGCCCTCCCTGCCTTTGGGAACTGGGCTGGGGATGAGTGGGAAAGAGATGCTCCACTAAAATTTCAGAATGCAAATAAACAGGTTTGCTATTTTTAAATGCTTTTTTTTTTTTTCTAATGTTTCTTCCAAAGTTGTTGTTGCTCCGGTGGGAATGAGTCTGAATGAATGTTTCCTTGATGGTTTATTTTTAGGAGTTAAGGGCTTACACGAACCTCAGTGCTGGCAGAGATGCTGGATTGACGGTCCTGGATGTCGGACGTGCTTTAAAACTTAACAAACCTTTGAGCTGCCAGAAAGATGGGTGAGTTGAGAACACGGCCAGAGATGCTCGCCTGCTGCCTCTTGCACAGGGCCTTGGTGGGCACTTCCCTGCAGCTGTGGGCTCTCAGTGCTGAAGCACACCCTGCAGCCCTTCCCTGCCGAGCCATCCCTTGGCTTTCTCATCTTCATATCAGCTGGGGCTGGAACAGACATAGCTAGAAAGCAGTCGTTCGCATCCAAGGAAGGGGAAAAGTGCACGGGGAGCTAAGAGAAATGCACCTGGCCGTGTCAGTAATTAGGGTGGACTGGCAGTCGGGACCCTGGTTCCATGGTGATGTCGTTTCCTACGTGCCTGAGCTTGGTCTGAGGTTAGGCTGTTCGTACTGACGGCGTGGATATTCTCTGCACCGTGCTGATGGTGGGGATGTCTGTTATTACTGGTGGCAAATGGTTGGTGGTGTGGTTAGGCTAAGTGAACGAGTAGTGCAGGCTGCATTTCTTTCACTACCTAAGTGAGTATTTTTATACGCTTATTCTGCACTTCCCCCTGTGGCTGTTTTGGGTTTAATTCAGGCTCTTTTGCTCTGCCATATGCAGCGTTTCTGCAGGCTGTAGATGAGAGCTGCTCCCCAGTGTGGGTTTGCAGCGAGCAGAACAACTTGCTCTTATCTTCACTGCTGTCATTGGGTTTGGATACAGGTTGGTCTCAGTTCTGCTGGCAGCTCCACCGAGCCCAGTGCTTGAAGGAGAGCAGGGAAACAGTGGGTTCACTTTGAGAGCTGGCTTTTCTTGGCTTGCCAAGGGGTTCCTCAGTGATATTTCCTTGAACGTTCTGTTCACGCTGAGCAGTCTGCAGGCTGAGAATAAACAAAACCTACTTTAGCAAGCGAGAAGTCAGTGTGGGGGGCTTGTATTACCTTTTTTTGCAGTCCTGCTTCGTCTGCAGTCCCAGTTTGTTGCGGTGGGGATGTCACAGGGGAGGGCTGAGCTGCAGGGCGAGGAGCACTGCCAGGCTTGATGCACTTGTGTGCAGGGTGCTGGGGTGGTGCTGGGGCTCCTGAGACCTAAGGAGCTACCAGGCGTGTTGTTTTATCTTGTGGAAGGTGCATCCCTTCATAAATCAGTGTAAGTCATGCTGGGAGGTGGGCAGTGTCCCGGGGGAACAGCGTGTGCTGCGTGAGGGATTGGGAACCCATGCAGAGGTTCCTGCTGTCTGCTTCTTGGAAGGCAGCACACGGCTGCTGAGTGCCTGTCCTCATCACCAGCACGGGACGAGCACTGAAGCAGCAGCTTGGTGGTGGTCTTTTACTCCTACAGGTATTTCTGTGTAATTCCATGGAGCATTACAGAATTGCCAGCTCGCTGCAAGTGCACCGGAGGTAATATTTACCCTATGAAAGCAATTCAGTGTGCAGTCTCCCTTCCCAACCAGGTCATTCGATGGCTCTGCGTGTGTCATAGATGTTGCAAAGCCAGATGCTGTGGTGAAGGTCGTGCGGGAACAGCCTTGCGACCACAGCTTCCATGCAAGATCAGCTCTGTGCTGCGTAATTAGCAGGCAGCCCTGGGGAATGCAGTGATGCTGCAGGCTGTGCTAGCCCCGACTTCCCGTACTGAGCTGACATTCAAAGAGAAACTTGCTCGTTTGACACTTTAAATAGCTCTCAGATGGAAACGTGGATAGCCAGCGCACAATGCGGCGGCTGCTGGGCTGTGTGGGCTCCGTGCTTCTATTATTAGCAGACAATAGCCGGAATGAGAAGCCATAGAGCTGGGTGGCCTCCGAGCTGTTTGTCATCCCGGAGCCAAAGGTCCCTTTCTTGCACTTCTTGGTGGAGGCCTCTCGCTCGTTTTCTTTGCTGGAGGTTAGAAGGGAAAATTGCTTTTGAAGCTGATTTGCAAATTCTGCTTCTTTGGGATATGGCTTCTGACCGGATAGCAGATGGTGCACGTCTTCCCCATGGAAGGCGACAGTCTGATGAGACAGCTAGGACCTCCGTCAGTACATCAGTCTTCATTCCTTCTTGATCAGTGTTTGCAAGAGGAGGCTCAGGCCTGCATACCTGTGACCTCCTGCTGCTGGGGCTGAGGGGCACATCTGTGCCAGAGAGAGAGTGCTTGAGTGTTTATATAGCGACATAAACCTTCCTGCAGGCTGTAGATGGACAGCAGCGTGGCGTTCTTCACAGTGTGCTGCTGCAATGCCTTTCCTCCTTCACCTTCCCAAGCCTGAGCAGAACAACCGGCAGCAAAGCAAATGGAGCAGAAGGCTTCCTAACGCTTCCTGGCACTTTCAGAGCCAGATCTCGTGTGTGATGCGTGCGTTGAACATGGCTGCATCCTCCTGGGTGAGCTGAAGTGATGACATCTGGCAACTGATAACCGATCCAGACCCTCGCTCAGCACCAAATGCTGTTTTGGGAATTGAATATAGTTTTAATAGCTCTTTTCCTTGTTTAGAGTGAAATCTGGGTTTGGTTTTCCACCCGTTCTGTGTCCTGTCTTTGGTGTTTGGGTGTGCAGTCTGTATGGCTGATGAAGTTTGGTCATTTAAACCCCAAGGGCTGATGCAGTGGTGGCTGATTTCAGCTGGAGGTCAGACCGTGTCGCAGCAGGAGGAGTTGATGAAGCCTTTGCAAAGAGGGAACCGAAACCTTTAGAGGAAAGAATCTTCTGTTCGTTCTATTTTTAAATCAGTTATGAAATCCAGGAAAGCAGTGTTCAACTTGAAACAGCAGCTTGTGGCACAGCAAAAAGTAATGCTTGGGGTGAAGCGTTGGGTGAGCAACAGAGTGCATCTGCTGTGCTGTGGTGCTGCTGTCCCCAGGCGCTGCTGTCTTTTCCTCAGCAGGCTCTTGAGTTTGAGGAAGGCTGTTTGCATTGCTGGCCAGTGCATTGTTTCGGTTCAGGCTCTGTGTGTGAGGATGCACAGTACTGCTGCAGTGTCACCGAGGGTAAGAATGGAGTTTTTCAGGTCAGGCGAGGTGGAAAGCTGGGATTTATCCATCCGTCTTCACGTTGTGTTTGAAGGACGTCAAGCCAATCATTCAGTAGTTCCTGGGCTGTGTTCAGAAGGAGGTGACGAGCTGAACATGCAAACCAGGAATGCAGAACTTCCTCACAACAGCACTTCTGCAGCTGCAGTGATGTTGAGTTCAGGAGGTTACAGTTTGCTGACTGCTGTTGCTGAAGACCATCCCTACTCCCTCACTTGCCGTATATCCATTTTCCTCAGGCAAACCAGCTGACTTGCATCCATATTTTCTGAAAAAAATTAATTTTATTCCTTCTTTTAATTACAGCATCCTCTGCAGATGTTGCAGTGCCATAAAAATGAAATGTAGAGGCAAACACAAAGCTGTCGTGCTTCGCTCCAAGTTGGAGGCAGTAATTGGGGAGCAATGGGAAGTTCTGCTGACTTCAGCTGAACATCCTCTGGCAAATGGCAAAAGGAAATGTGAAATGAACTGGGAGCAGCTCTTTGTTCCTGTATCAGCTGATGTGTGTGTGTGTAGCTATAGGCATTTGTTTTACAGATATTTTTTAGTATATATAACTTTCCACCCGGAGAATGATGATGCACTGGAACAGGTTGTTCGAATTGGTTGTGGATGCCCCATCCCTGCAGGCATCCAAGGCCAGGCTGGATGTGGCTCTGGGCAGCCTGGGCTGCTGGTTGGTGACCCTGCACACAGCAGGGGGTTGGGACTGGATGAGCACTGTGGTCCTTTTCATGTATAATGATGTGTAATGAGCAGTGAAAGAAGCTGAAATGTATTGATAATTCATAATCCAAGGATGGCAATGTTGGATTTTCTACATTACCTGAGGTGCTGCCAGCAGTGGGGTTCATTGAAGGGTTAACATGCAGCCTTATCAATGGGGCTCTTACTGCAGTGTTGATATTCTTGCTCTGTATTGCTAAGGCAGCTAAGGGCTGTTGTTCTAGACCTTCCTAACATAGGTTCTTCTTAAGGATTCATGCTTAAAAAATAAAAACAACCAAGGAGAGCCTCATCTCTGGTGCTCGGATCAGGCAGAGCAGCGGTCCCAGGCTGAGCACCGCCTGGCATTGCAGGGATGCTTCCTCCCCATCATCCAAAAGTGGTGGTTTTCTGCTTTTTTGTCTTCATCTTTTTGGTTTGTTTTTGAAGGGAAGACGGTGAGACGTCTCAAAGGAACCGGAGTGTGCCCTGAAATGGAGCATGGCAGCCTCTGAAATAGCTGGCACTTATTCACCTTCCGGCTATTTCTAGTATTTCAGTGCTGGGCTGTTTGTTTGGTTGTTTTATTGGGCGTGTTTTTGTTAAGTTCCCTGGTAAAGGAACCAACATAAACATTCCTTTTAACGAGGCCTGGCAGAAGAGCTGAAGGCGAAGGCTCAGCCCCTGCCTCCCGTGTTGACTTTGGCTTCTGCTCTATGGGGCTTTTTCAGCAGCTCATCTTGGCAGATGGCTGCCGCTTCAAATAGAAGGGTAAATAAGTCACACCCAGGATCGCAGTCCCAACAGTGAATGGGTTACGTGTGTTTTGCTTTCCTCCTGCCCAGATGGTTTTAATAAATCTTATAAACCTTTTTCTTTTTTTTTTTTGGTGTGCATTTTGTGGGGACCGACTTGTTTCCATGGCATTGCGTTAAGCAGATGAGAAATGGAGTGTGTTGCTTGTTGGGCTGCAGGTGTAGGGCTGCGGCTAATGGTGCGGGGGTGATGGTCAGCGGTTGGACTTGGGCATCTCAGTGGTCTTTTCCAACCTTAATGACTCGATATTGAGCTGTCTGGGCTTCCAAAAGCAATGTTCATGCCTCCCCTCTGCCCCAATCCCACCTGCCTGATGATGGAAAAGATCCCATGGGATTTCTCAAGAGCAGAAGGACATCACTGGACAGCACTTTGCTGCTGGTGAAAGTGTTCTTGCAGCTGGGTGCTGCTGTTTGATGCTGGGATCTGGATGAGCACCTGGCTTATCCACCACGCTCAGCCTCCAGTTGATGCACGCTCAGCATCCAGAGATGCACCAGAAATGTGTTGTGGTTTTGCTTTCTTGCATTCCGCTACTAATTGCATTCCTGTGTGATCATCTTAATGAATAGCTGCAATCTGGCTGCTCTGTTGCATCTGCGTGTCTTTGGAAAATCCCATTTTGGGGGGCAATAGGGATTTCTGTAGAGGGGAGCAGGGGAAGCTGGGATAGCCTCTTAAATGAGGGTTTGCATTTAACTTCTTTTGCACAAATTTGTAACTGTGCATAACAGTAGGTAGCACCATATTCATGTTCCAGAGGAGGAGGACATGAGTTTTGATGCCAGTTTTGTGATGAAGGCGTATGGAAAACCATCATCTCCTTGTTCCTGCCCTGCTCTGAGCTGTGCTGATGAATGGGTGTTGCTACAGCTGACAAAGAACTGATAGAAAAACGATGATTCACGTAATTCGTGCTCTGCAGGCTCTGTCAAACACTCATTTTGCATCTTTACAAGAGGTGCTGTGGATCAAAATGCCAGTTCCTCTGCGTGGCAGCCCTTCACGTACGCTGCTGAATATTTATGGCTCTGATGGAATTTCTTCCCTGTCCTATGATTGCCCTGGGGACGCCTGCTTGTGCTGCCTTTGCTTTCGTTGAGTGTTCCTGGGGTGAACTTATGGATGTGAACAAGAGCTGAGCAACAGGGGGAAAGGAGTAAAATTTTTGCGTAACCTTCTTCGATGGTTATAACTTAGGTTTATATCTTCTGCTTATTAGCCATGCTACAGGTGGGTTCGAAACAGTGCTCCCATTTAATTTCTGGCGTAAACGGATCAGGTGGATTTACCATAAGGTGTCGTGCCGTTTTAAGGGTGCGATGGGCCCCATAATGGCTCCTGTGCCCAGGGATCAGGAGGTGGCCAGCTGGGAAACGGCCCCATCCACAGCCACCTCGGGTCACCACGTGGGCCTTTTTTGATCTCACTGAACTCATCTGCCACGATGCTCATTATTCACCTCTCCCGGAATGCTCATGGTTAATTAATGGCTCCCCAGAGCTCCCCAAAGCACGCACAGGGCTGGCTGGGAGGCGGGCTGGCGCTGCCACTGGGCTGTGCTTGACTCACGGTGTTGAGCTGTCCGTCTGTCCCTCCTCCTGTCCGTCCGTCCTGCTCTTTGCAGGCTGTGGCTCCCTCGGATGCTCACCATGGTGCTGTCCCCCAGGTCGCGGGGCTGCTGGCCCAACGTGTCCCCTGGCACCGCACCGCTCCGACGCACAGGTGGGTGCGGGTTTGATGCCATTGCGTGCTGGTTGATGAGCTGGACCTCATCCCTTTTGCTTTCCTATCTGTAAGAGAGATTCGGAGTGTTGGTTCTGTAGGGTATCGAGAGAGAAGAGAGGCTGGTGGCACTGAAAGCCATCGCCGTGCTTCCTCTGGGTGTTGGCTCTGTGCTGGATGGGGCTGTTATGGAGCTCGAAGCGCTCACACGTCCCTTTCTGTTCCTCTTCATTTATTTCTTGATCATTTATGCATGTTAATCTGTTAGCTACCAAAGAGGAGAGGGAGGGGAAGGAATCCTGAGGTGAAATTAAATGAGACGCCGGCATTAATCATTCTGTTTGTATCTCTAAATATATGACATAATTCACCCAAGGATTTTCCTTTTATTGCGGGGATTAAAACATAACTCATTAATTGCCACTCGTGTTCCAGCAATTTTATTGACTTGAAAAATGCACCTAGCTTTGCTTTGCGTGGAACACCCCATCTAAGTGTCACATAAACTGGGAAGAATTCTTGCAGAGCATTCTGCCCAATGCTGTACAGTGCTGTAGGGGTGGGCAGTGGTGCTTGGGCAGCCCCTGCGTGCTGGTAAGGTAACTTTATGGCTATCAGATATCCACAGAGCTCTGCCAGGTGGGCTTTGGTAGCTCTGTCACTGGAAAAAATGAGCTCCAAGTGTGATTAGTTGTAAAAGTAGGAGCATTTGGAATGGAAATCAGTTGTTCCTCTTTGATACCCAACCCCTGGCGGTGGGTGTATGAAAGGATGGGGCAGGGCTGTAAGGGATGGAGAGTCTCAGTCTCTCTTAACTTTGCTTTTGAGCGGTTGTGTAGAGACTGATTCTTGATCATCTGAGCAAAATACAGCTAACCAGGACACGTTGTCTTCATTTTGGACCAGACAGGTCCAACAGAGAGTGATGTCCAACAGCCCTGATGCACCGTCTCTGGCATTCCCATATAGCGAGCCTGGGTGTTCTGCCAAAGAAGTGGCAGCATCTTAACTCTGCTTTTGTCTTCCAGACCTGTTTTGCTGTTCTCCTCCTGCTGGATTTCCATTCTAGCATAAATAGATGTTTCTGTTGAAAGCAAGTGCCAGCCTCTCCCTTTTACGCAGGAATTTAACTTGCTTTGTGCAGCCTAAAACAGGGCCGTGCAACATTCTTCATTTAAATGGCTTTCTGTTTTGAAACTCAGAGCCATGAGTCCCTGGCTCCCCTCCCTCCTCTCCCCACGCCCAGCCCGCTCATTGCTTGCAAATGAATTAAATGAGTTTCCCACACCTTGTGATGGATCTGATGAATTCTCACAGCCCGTGGGGAAGCCCAGGGTGGGCACTGCTGCTGAGCCATCCTTGGGCTCCATGTTTCTTTCTCTTGTCGCTTTCTTGTGATGCTTAAAATGGTAAATAGCGGTGTGTATACAGTGTGTCTTTCACCCAGTGGTGCTCACTTCAGTTCTGGGTTAAGACCAAAGCTGAAACAGCGCAGTGCAGACAAGAACAGCGTGCTTGGTTTAAATGGGAGAAAAATGCAGCACGTGAATTGCTCGAGTAAAGGTGTCAAAGGCTGAGCTCTGCTTTGGATTGCAAATGCTGTCCAACGAGGGGCTGTGGACAGAGCTGCTCCCCCAGCTGTGCCCCGTGGTGATGCTCAGAGCTGTGCAGTGTGGTGGCTCTGCTCTGTACCCATGCCCAGGGATGGTGCAGTTCCTTCTCTCTTTGCGCAGCCTGGCTGCGATGCGCAGACGCTCCGACGATGCCTTCTGAACGGCGAGTTGTTCAAATAACTGGGCTGTCTCTGGGCACTGAAACAGTCAGCCAACATTAATTATTTCCAGTGTCACTCTGCCCTGCCTGTGCTTATTGGAAGTGCAGCTCGTAGAGCAGCGGATGTGCTTATGGAGCAGATGAAAGGAAGGAAGCCGTGCTTTGCAGGGATGCTGTGTGCTCCAGGGCAGCCCGTGCCCCTGGGAGCCCCTGCCCCCCAGCCACGTCTTTGGTGAGGAACCCACGGCTCTGATGTGATTATTCTGCTTCCTGCAGACAGCTGAGCAGAACGGAATTTAATTGTGGCTCTGCTAGATCTGTGTGAGCTGCTGATAAAAAAAAAATATCTGTCGTTTGCGAGCGTTCGCTGAACCACTTTCTTTAGAACATCTCGAGCACTGTGCTGCTGCTCGGTTGTCCAGACGACTCATCCCATACATTAACAGGCATCCAGCAAGTCTTCGGCCATCCCTGCAGCCCTGGATCCGTCACTGTGCATGAGAGCGAGCCGTTCAAAGAGCCAGCAGGAAGCTGCTTGGAGAACACGTTATTGGCAGTTGCTCCATAGCAGTCTGTGGGCGCTCAGGGCTGGAGGCTGCAAAGGGTTTGTCGGCTGGAGTCAAGTTCTGAGCACTGGGGATGCGAAGTGATGTCTGTGCGTTGGGTTTGCTTAGGCTAAAATGGTCCCTGTGTCGGCATGATTTGATTCTTATGCTCTAGAAATCCACGCTGCAGACGAGCGATGTGGTTCTACAGCTCATCTGTAAGACTTGATCTGGCATTCAGAAAGCATTAGCAGGTTTTATCTGCAGGTATGGAGAACAGATACGTAGGTTTGCTCATTCAATGGGGCTTGAGCTGAAGAACATTTAAAAAAGTCCAAGCTGTGAGTGAGACAGCATGCAGGTGGGTTGAGTGTGGGCAGTGTGAGCTGCGTGGCTCCGTGGGGTGATGTTGTTGTGTCTGGGACAGACCTGAGTAATTAGTGATGCAAATACTTTAGGATGGAGGTATGCAAAGGAGAGATGAGTGTTTTTGGTAGTTCTCAGGGACCCAAAGCCTGCCTTGCTTTTTGCTTGCAGGCACGTCTCCTAACCTCTTCCTTGACTTCACTGCGCTCCTCTCATACCTCCAAACGTCGCCACAGCCTGTATCAGAAAGGATTTTGTTGGCTGGTGCCTGTAACTGTTCTACATGCGTGTGACAGGAGCCCATCTGCAGTTATAACGTGCCTTACCCAATGTCAGTAATGCTCCAATGAGTCACCAATATCCCGTCGTAAAGGGAAGTTTCCTTTTTTTCCAAGGCAGGCAGCTTTTTCATAGGACTGGGAGCCTGAACCTCCCTCCTGGCTCTGGCCCTGAGCTAAAGCTGCATGTCCTCCTCTTGGCATTTCCACTTCAAAGTGCAGTTCTTGGATTACCCTGGGATGTGTCTGTGATGCTCGGTGCTGGCAAAGCAGTTTGCTCCCTTCCATCCTCCCTGCTGCCGGATGGGAGCTGGGAGGCTTAGCAGTCAGTGGTGCCCTGGGAGCATTCTGCGTGCTGGGAAGGTGTTGTGCACAGCAGAAAGCAAAGCTCAGATCATGCAGCACAAAGTTTTCCCCTGGAAGCCGATGCAGCTGCATTGTGGAACTGCTGCTTAAGTGCCTGTGTTTAATTCAGGGCCGATTAACTAATGATAAATGCAGCATCACTTGTGCCTATCAGTACTTCATATGCTGTATGGTTTCTAATAGAGGGGGTGTAAATGTGGAGGATGACAAATGTGACTGAAACACGGAAGGCAGAAGATCTTTCTGTCTCAAAATACTTTAACAGGGAGATGTGATTGCTGGGTGCATACAGGGAACTGTGGAAAGCTAATTGCAGAGAGGATTAAAAAAGCCAAACAACTGTCTGGGATTTTACAATGCTCTGACTGAGGTGACTTTATGATCTGATGATGGAAGTGAGTAAACAGTTTGTTTTAAAGGCATGGAAGGTTTTTTCCTTTTGCTGTTTGGGATGCTTTAATTGCAGCGCATGAGTTTGAAGTGCCACAGTCAGGGCTGCACAACAGAGCAGGGTTCATTGGGAGTCGGAACAGCTGGGCTGTAAGCCTGGCTCTCCCTGAGCTGCATCACTGTGCTCTGTGTCACTGTGGTGAGTGGCCACTTGGGGTGGCCTGCAAGGTGTAGGGAAGGAGGTAGGGGGCTTTGGGGTGTTCTGATGTGGCTGTTAACCTAATAACTTGTGCCAATTAAAGACGCAGCGGCTGTGAACTCGAAGTCAGCAGGCGCAGGGAGGTGCTGTGATGGGGGACCTGCGCTGTGCTCAGCGCCAGCATCAAAAACCCATCCTGTGCTTTTGTGGGGGAACCAGCGGATGCTTCGTTCTCTGCAAAGCCCAGTAAGCCTCAGGAAATTCCTGCCTTGATGTGGCAAAATAGGGGGCGGTGGTGTTGCAAGATGAGCAAGGTTGTCCCTGCCTGGCAGCAGCAGCGGCTCCACCAGCTGCAGCTGAATGGGGGATTGTTCCCATGCACCCCATCAGTCGCTACTTCCCTCCCAAACAGCGCCTTTATTGATAACAGAGAGTGCTGAGAGTGCATTTGCTGCTGAAAGGCAAAGGTTACGAGTCCGTGCTGCTTGCAGCAGGAGGGCTGCCTGCGAAATACTCTGCCCTGAGAATCAATGGCTTCGTTTTTAATGCTCGTATGGAAACGAACGCGCTGTGCTGACCTCTCAGTTGCAAGCTAAGAGAGGGGAGAGGGAATCTGGGGGGGTTTGGGGGTCAGGATGGGGCTGGGTGGGTGGGAGGAGCAGCAGTGTGTGCTGTGGGATGCAGCCTGGAGGGGCACACATGCTGCAGTGGTTCTGATTAAAGAAGTATGCGGACAAGGCGGGCTCATGTATTTGCTTGTAGCTGTGTTTCCTGATGAAAAGACACAAGTTTCCTGTTCTGAGATCCTCTCCCCGGGGTGTAGTCGGCACTGACCAGCTTTGTCCGTGGGTTTGTTCATCTGCTGTCACTTTGCTGCCCTGTGTTTCTCCCAGGCGCTCTCAGAAGTGGCCTGCGCTAATTGCAGTGCTAAGAGAGGTCAGCCTTGGGTTTGAACAACCCGCATTCTTGCAGATCACTTTTTGGCAGGCCTGCCGAGGAGCTGTGTTTGTATACACGTGTTTTGGGTTTCGGAGTCCCTAAAATAAAGAAGCGTGCTTTCTTTGCAATCCCCCAACCCTCCGAAACTGTTTTGTTCCTGCAGATGTGAGCACAGCTCGAGGCAGCGGATAAGCGTGGCAGAGAGGAGTGCTCGTGGGATGGGGCCTGCAGGGACCGGTGATAAAGGTGTCGATCAGCGATAAAGACGTTGATTAAAAAACAAAAGTGGAGTTTGGAAAATGATGCTTCCCCATCTTCGGTTGTGGTGGCCGAGTTGTGCTGCAGCTGTGATGTGCGGACGGGTGCAGAGCCGTGTGTTGGGAGGGCCTGAGGGCTCCACTTCCCAGTTTTATTGCTTGTTGAGTTCAGGTTGGAACAGCAGATCTCTGAACTTTGGGCAGAGCGCAGGAACCGTCCGGCTGCAGTGGGCAGCTCTGGTGTTTGAGCACTCAAAGTGCCTGTTTCATTATTTGCGTGCTGAGTTCACTGCCTTCTGACAGTAAGCTCCCTCAGCTGCAGCACCGAATGCTTCCACGTCTTTGGCTTGATGCATTTCTGTCTTCTGTTGCCCCGTTGGACTGTGGGGAAACGGTCTCACCCAGTCCCTGGGTCTCCATAATGCCCTGGTGGGAGGCTGCCATGTTTGTGACACGTTCTGCAAGCAGTGCCTAAAATCCAGTGTAAATACAAAAGCTGTCTTCGGGAATAATTACATATAATAATCAGATTAACGCTTGTCTGTGTTATTTCTTTGTGGTCCTTGGGTCACAGCACACTTTTAGGCAGTGACTTCTGAATGCCGGAGCTGCCCTTGGAGCTTTGCAGCCTCTGTGCTCCCAGCAGTGCAGCTCTGCCCATGGCTTGGTGCTCTGCGGCCTGCCTTGTTCCTGCTGCAGCCTTGGGGGGCAATGCAGTCATCTCCTGCCTGAGCACGGAGTTCATCATAAAGGAGCTTTGCTGACACGTTGTTAATGAAGGAGTGTGTTTTGACTATATTTTACTGGAGAGTTCTGTTGGTGTTTAATGGGGTTTTGTTTAATCTTGAGTGCTTTTGTTTGTTACAGAGATCCGTGCCCAGTTGGTAGAGCAGCTGAAATGCCTTGACCAGCAGTGTGAGCTCCGGGTCCAATTACTGCAGGACTTGCAGGATTTCTTCCGCAAGAAGGCAGAGATTGAGATGGATTACTCGAGGAATTTGGAGAAGTTGGCTGAGAGATTCCTGGCTAAAACTAGGAGCACCAAAGACCAGCAATTCAAGTAGAGTATTTGCCTTTTGATTTTTATTTTTGTCCTTTTTTTTTTTTTTTTTTCCTTCTGAATGTGGTTGCATGTGTAGGAATGCAAGAAGTGAGCTGGTAGAGTGGATGTTGGTGTCAGCGTGGCTGTGAATGTCAGTGTTTCCCAACTTCATGATGAACACAGAACCCATTTCACGTTCATAGCCTGCTTGCCGGGTTCATTTCAGCATCTCCTTCGAAGTCTTACGTTGTCTGCAAGGAATGGGATGGTGAAAAATTGGCACAGTCTGAAAAGGAGGCATTTTCTTGGAAGGGTGGGCAGGGTTCTATGCCACATTTGGTGCAGAGAACTGAGATTTCCTTCAGTCTCAGTGACAGCAGTTGCCTCACCTGCTTGAAGTGCTGTTTGCAGGTAGGTCTGGCCATCCTGCTCTGGTTGCTCCCACTCAGCTCCTCGGGTTGGATGAGCAATAAGTGGCGGATGTGGTTCCGTGGCACTGTGTGACCAAGCAGCCCTGGCCGTGAGTCACTGAGCTCCACTCTGTCTCCTGGCAGCATCCTGCCTGCCTCCACCCCGACTTCTGGCAATGCTGGGCTGGGCCCTCATCTCTGTGTTATTGTTGTTGCTGCGTGGGGTGGTGGGGGAGATCAGCTTTCCTTTCCAACTATGGCCCTTCTTGCAAAAATCGCTTGGTAGGCACCGTTTCAGCTTCAGTTCTGTGCAGCTTTAGTTTATTTTCTGCACAGCTCTGTCACCTGTTTAGATCTCAGTTAAGATGGACATTGTGCTACATTGCCTGGAAAGCATGACTCTTAAGTGCAGCCACTTGAGAAACGGAGGAGAGTTATTCTGCATACCTGTAGAAAGCAATTGTCTAAAGCATCTGTGTCCAACCCACTAGCTTTTTGTTTTTGATTTCATTTATGAAGCATCCCATCAGAAACGCAGATTTCTATCTTCCATTTTTTCCTATTTCAGTTTCCTCGCTCACCCTTAGAGCTCTTTGTCCTCAAATCCCTCAGCTATCGTGTGGCCTGAATTGGACAGGTGAATTTATCAGCACATAAAGCTTTCAGCTGACTTGCTGAACTACATATCTGTGCTGTTCTGTTGTGTCCAGGGCTGCACCCCAATGCTCTGAGCCCTGCGCTCACGTTGCCGTGCACAGGGCTGACGTGGCTCACTCTGCTCCTTTGGCTTACATGAGCAGCAGATGGCTCCTAGCAGGAGAGCATCTTGCTTTGGGAACGTCTTGCCCCGCAAGGCTGAGTCCCAGTTGACCAATATGCTCATTTGGGTGAGAGCTGGGATGAGGGGAAAGTCCCATCTTTATAAAAAGCCCACTGTCATAAGGCTGATTGGCTGCAGACGGTGTTGGTCACTGCAGTGATTCCTGCTGAGCTCTTGCTGTTGCTGTTTGGTCACTGCTTTCTGCTGGTGTCAGCATTCAGAAATACATCCAGATACCCCAGGGATCAGTAAGGAAGCGATTCCAATTGTAACTACCCATCCCCAACACTGTTCTGTTCGAGCAGCGAGGAGTGACTTGGCTGATCATCTTCTCAGTAGATGCTGAAGCTGTAATCTAATCTGGAACCCCCTAAAAGGCAGTTTGATCAAAGCCAACCATCACATCTCTCCACCTACGGAGCCTGGGATTATATGACTTTGAGATGTGCTTGGGCTGCTGGCTCCTCTGTAATTGCGTGGCTGTGACCCTATAAATATCCCATAATAGCATGTTCCTTCTATTACGTGACAATTACATTGGAAGGTACCATATCATTCAGGGGCTGCTTACCATGTCACTTGCAGATTTTAGATCTCATAACACGCTGTCAAGGAGGAAACTTGTCAGGCAGGAACCCTGTAATTTGCATGTGCTTTCATACTTGAGAGCTATCGTGTAATTGCTGAGCTGCTCCAAAGGGGTTAATTTCAGGGAGTGCTGTCAAGGGCAGGAGGCTTCAGCCTGACCCTCAGAACGGGGCTCTGTGGCATCCTCTACCACGTATATGGTACAAACACACTTCAAGGAGAGCGTGGTGAGCTGCAGCTTGCAGTAACTGCACGCTGTGGGTTTTGTGCTTTGTAGCTGTGCCACATCACAGTGGTGGCTGCGTTTGCCAGGTGGGCATTGAAATCTGGGTGCTGGGTCTGAGATGCACAAGCTTTGTATGGGCAGTGATGGGCTTAAAGGGTGCTGCACATTGTGCAGATTCAGGCTGGTTTCACGGGAGCATCTTAAAGGGATTTGCAGAGGTAGGTGTCTGTTTTTCTCATTTTGTAGCTTTGAAGAGGGGGAACAGATTGATTTAGCCAAGGTGACATCTGAGCTGATGGCAGTTGGATACATCCCAGGTTTTAGTTGCTTTTATCTTCTCTGCTGTGGCTGTGAGAGCTTGCCTTGCCCGGTCCTCTTGAAAACTGGTTTTCCAATTAGGACAGATTGCTCAAGAGGACAAACCAGATCTGCTTGGTAATGCTTCTTCGCTGCCCCTTGGAAAATATCCCCACGTGAGCTGTAAGGACTGGAGGGGGAGGAAATGCATTTTCCAGCCCAATTCTTCCGACTCCTATTGTTAAAGGAGCTTGTTACTCTGAAGTTGGAAGTCATCACTCCTTAAATATCTGTTGGACCAGAAGCCCACTGTGTGGCGGCTCATGGGAGCTCCTGGGGTCCCCTGTGGGTCCTGGGGTCCCTTCTGGTGGCTGCCCTGCATTGAGACCCTGATCCTTCCATTGCCTGCCTCTGTCCTACAGACCTTTGCCTTTTGGAATACCAGTTAATGGGAAAACCGTAGCAGATCTTCAGTGAGTCCTTTTTGAGGGAGAAATTTAAAGGGGAAAAAAAACCGCCCCACCAAAAACAAAACCAACTACAAAAAAAGGCAGTGCTATTTTAAGGCCATGTTTTAAATCAGGGCAGTCCTTGCAAGTAGGGATACCAAGTAGCAATCAGTTGTCAGCTGGAGAGCAGAATGTCCAGGATATCCCAGCGTGATTCAGATGGCTTTCTGGCAGCCTTTGCCTTGAAGTCGAAGATGCAGAATAAGTCTGGCAACCTTCAGGCTTAGCACTTGTAAACAACAGATGTTCATAACTGGAATCTTTTGGAAGTGAGGGGCAGGGAGCAGCGTGTGCCTGAAACGCTCCAAATTTGCAGCTAATGCTGAGCAGTGTCAGGAAGACTTGAAGGGGAAACGAAGAGTTGATGTGTGTCAGCACTTTGCAGAGGACTTTGCCTGTCTTGAGAGTGCAGTGGTTTCTTTAAAGGGGAGATGATGCGGGTGGTGAGGGAGGTATCAGCAAAAGCACTTGCATTGGGTGGGCTGCTACAGTGTTGCTGTAATAGATAAATGTGCTGTATGCTGTTTTGACCTGGGATTCCTTCTGATGGGATGAGCCTGGAGCAATGATTGAGTCTTTCAAGCATTTCACCCTGGGGCAGAGGGTTGTATTGGCACCGAGGTACCAGCAGCTTGCTTTCTTTGTGCTTGAAATCATTTTGCTGCTTTTGAGAGGCACTCGTCAGCGTTGCTACCATGGCACTGTCACACGTTCAGGGGAGCTTCCCGATGCCTTCTGCTCTGCAGGGTGAGTCGTGGTCCTTCCTCTGGCTGGGACACCCTCAGGGCTGCTCTTTGTTCAGTGCTGGCACCCAGCACTGCCAGGGGACTTGCCCCCAGACCCGCAGTCTGACAGGGCTGATGTGGCAGGGCGATGTTTCAGCATTTCTTTCTCTGTTTGTAATAAATTCGTTTGCCTCTGACTCATCCTCCTTCCCGTGCTCCACGTGGATACGTGGTATTCCCATTGCTGGGTTGTGGGTGGGCTTTTTTCTTCTTTTTGGGATGGGAGGAACTGCTCATTAAGATGGGTTTTTTTTCTGCTCTTGCTCTGAGTTGGGCCTACCGTGCAGTGCTGAGCCAATGTCACTGCCTTAGAGCAGATAAATCTCTGATCGTCTGTGAGTTCCTCGTATGAATCAGTAATTTAATTAAGAACTTTCAGATACTTGGACTCAATCTTCCCTTCTGATCTTTCGAGACCAGCCAAAGCCTTTGAAGTGGAAGTTGCACAGGACTCGATCGAGATAACGCTCGAAAACCACAGGGCTTCATACTTTGTGGTTCCTTAAAAATCTGTGCACAACTTCCTCTTCCTGTTCCCAAACACCCCCAATCGCTGTGATCTGCTGCAATTTAGGCTAACCTAAATAAACTCAGGGATTCGTTATCATCACACGATCTTTAAGCTGTATAAACAGCGCTTGAGGTGAACCTGGATGCCGGCATCTTCCTGCTGTTGCAGGGGGAACCTGGAGTCGAGTGAGTGCAAAGTCGCTTTGAAAAGTTGGTATCCAGCTCCTGAGGTTTGGTTTTTACTGCTCAGCAGCTCCAGGCCATCGCTGCTGGCTGTACCCAACCATCACTGCTGTTCTGTTTCCATCCTCACCCCTCCTGCGATGCCCCGGAGCTGGGAGCAGAATATCTCTGCCAGCTCCTTTGAGAATTGCAATGGTTAATGGAAATCACAAATTGCTTCTCTGCCATCTGCTTGTGGTTACGATAGAAAAGGGCCTGTTGTAAACAGTTGTATAACTTCTGCTCTGTGTTGTGAAAACTGTTGCCATGTTCCTCCCCAGAAAACGCTGTGTTTTAGGGGTGGTTTAACAGTTAAAGTGCGTGTAGCCCTAAAGGCTATTTGGTAGCCCTGAAACAAGTAACCATAACAGCTGAAACAAGTAACTTTCCTTTTCTGCTCTGTTCCTGTGCAGCTGGTCTTCTGGCCTTCCTTTGTCTCCCTTTTGCCAGGGTGACAGCGCTGTGCTGCCCAGTCATCAGGGGAAGTTGGTCCTCGCTTCCTCTAAAAGCTTAACAGTGCAGCAAGCTGACAGCTGCACAGAAAGGGATCTGTTCTCATTCAGCAGGGGTTAATGAAACCAACAGGCACCAGGAAATGAAAGGAATTGGAAAGGGAAAACCTCACGGAGCACAGAGTGATGGTTCCCTGGGCTTGGGGTGCATCCCTTCCAGCGCAGACCTGGAGGTGACGATCCCATCTGCAAATGAGAATCATGTGGGTTTTGTGACTGCTCCTTCCTGTAGGACTGCCTTTCATGTTTAACCACATGCAGCGTGTCAACAACCCATCCGGCGCCAGGAGACACCAGCAGTTCTGCTCATCCCATGCTTTCCATGGGCTGGTGGTATCCGTGCTATGCGCTGCATTCGGCCGGCTTCGGGTGTTGCGGTGCAGCAGCTTGGGCAGTCGGGCTGTTTAACTGTTGCATCTCTCCTGCTTCTCATTTTGTGCTTTGGTTTTCTTTGGAAAACGGGGTGCTGTGAGCAGGCTGTTGCCCTGCAGGCTCTCCTGGCTGTGGTTGGAGCTGAGATCTTCCAAAGCGCCTGGTGAGGCTGCCAAGGTTTGCTGAGCGGGCTGTGAAAAGTCAGAGAGAGGAGGGGAAAATGCCACGGGGGGTCATTGGGGCTGAAAAGAGCTGAGTGTTTGTGGGCTGACATCTGGTACAGTGGTTGCAGAGGCTGCATGGGTGAGCTTTGGGCTGCTTCGCTCCTAGGAGAGCTGGTGAAGCAGCTGCAGGCTGCTTGGGGCTTTGAGATGGGATTTGGAATGGCTGCAGTAGAACCAGCTATGAGGAGTCCTTTCTTATTATTCCTAAGCTTCGTTCCCATCCCTTCTTTTGGCTTTTGAGTCATGGATGTTTTATGTAGCTCTTCCAGCTTTGAAGGCAGATATTAAATCAGTGTGCAGAGTATATCTGTAGTGCTGCTGCAGCCAACCCAACTGCTGCATTTCTTCCCTCTGTGCTGCTCTTGACAATCCTCTGCAATCCTCTCCTGTTCAGCTTGCCTCCTGTCTTCTGGCATCACTGCTGCTGCAGAGGCAGTGGCTCCGTGTTGGCACATGCGCCTCACTCCAGCACTGCTCCATTGGGACCTCATCCTGCTGAGGACCTCCTTCAGCCCTATTTGTATTGGAAGAAAGTCAGGTGCTGTTTCTTGTCTCACCTAACATTGAAAATCAAAAATGGAACAAACAAACAAACCCCTCTGCTTCATTAGAACACGCACAGCTCCTGTGGTGGTGGAAGCTCTCAGCCTGCATTTCAGGTGGAGTCAGCCCCTCTGTGCCCTTCCAGGGCCGGCTGCAGCCTGCTGCATTCACACTGCTGACTGGCCTGGTCATGCAATTGCTAATTAGCTCCTTGGCATATTAACAAAACAAACAGTAAGCTGCAGACACTGATTGCAGGAGATCTGAGGGCAAGTACTTGATTTACAGAGCTTAACATCTGGCAGTTTCAACCTTGTACAGTTCTGCATTTTGATCGTTCCATCTGGTTTTGCCCATGTCAGCAGTATCTGCAATATGCGACACTGAAGTACAAAGGCAAATATTGTCTACGTGAAATCTCTGCCTTCTCACCTTTTATTTTCTATGTTTTTATTCAAAACACCAGAACCAAAAGCCCGGGATCCCTTATATACACACAAACTCACGTGGGCCAAGCCCAGAAACAGCGCAGATGATGAGCTGCAGTTGTTTCCTGAGCTTTTCATTTTTTAAGGGAAAGAAACCAAGCATCAAAATCAGCTGTTTGGAAACTGCTCTTTTTCCCTCTACGATTTGTCCGTACTGCACTACAGCTCCGAACATTGATGTCATGAGAAGGGCTGTGAAGGGCTGCTGTGGCTCCTGCTCTCATTGCAGTCACCCTTCAGGTATTTGATGAGAGCAGGAATGGCTCCCCTCAGCCTCCTCTTCCCCAGCCCAAACAGCCCCAGTTCCTTCAGTCTCTCCTCACAGGCCATATTCTCCAAGCCCTTCCCCAGCCTTGTTGCCCTTCTCTGGCCCTGCTCCAGCACCTCCATGTCCTTTCTGTACTGAGGTGCCCAAAACTGAACACGGCACTCGAGGTGAGGCCTCACCAGCGCCGAATACAGGGGCAGGATGACTTCCCTGGTGCTGCTCACCACACCATTCCTGATCCAAGCCATTGGATGCCATTGGCCTTCTTGGCCCCCTGGGCAAAGGTGTCCAAGCGTTGGCTTGACCCACGTTAGTTGATTCTCCCGTTTCCCCCTGGCCCTTTGTGTTGTGTGTTTGCAGGATGTGCAGGGAATCAGCCATAAGGTTCAGAGAGTTCAGAGATGGGAATGTGAAGCTTGTGGGACGAGCACTGCTTTCTCTTTCACTCAGGATGGGCACAGATTCTTGCACAGAACTGCTTTTATACAAGACACAACATTTTGTTCCCTATGCAGATGCTATTTAGCTAACTGTGTGCTTGAAGTCTTTTGCCTGCGGTGAGACACAGAGGTCTGGCAGCATTGCAGCCCCACTGTCAGGCTCCACAGCCATCACTGTGCCTCGGGCCCTGCAATTTGTGCTCAGGTTCTTGGATCCAAAAGAAAAAATCAGAGCGTACATTTGGCATCCTGTAGCTTGCACTTGCCCAAGCTGTTTGTTGGGGGGGAAAAGCCAAGCCATGTGTGATGGAGGGCTCGTTCTGTGTGTGTGCCAGAGCCATTTTCTTTGCTCCCATCTCCCTCATCAAATCCACACGTGCTGCAGCCATGTTTCTGGCACGTATGGATACCGAACATCATTAACAACCATTTTGTCTCCTTCAGGTGAAGTCCTATCCAATGCTTGTTTCTATTTTGCGTCCTTTGTAGGAAGGATCAGAATGTGCTCTCACCAGTCAATTGCTGGAACCTCCTCTTAAATCAAGTGAAGCGGGAGAGCAGGGATCACACCACCCTAAGTGATATCTATCTCAACAACATCATCCCACGCTTTGTCCAGGTCAGCGAAGATTCTGGGCGCCTGTTCAAGAAGGTAACTGAGTGCTGCATGTCTTTGTTGTTGGACCCCTCCGAAATGCAAAATGGGAGATGTCCTGGCCCATCTCCTCGTTGTTCTTTGTACCTAACGCCTGGTTTGGGGGATGACTGCATTTGACTTGTCACTGACTAATTGTTTTCTTGTCCTAGAACTTTAGGGTTGAGGTTTGAGTAAATGTGGGCTGTGTTTTTCCTCTCTGACTGCTCGCAGTTTGGTGTGTGCTTCGAAGCTTCCTTTAAATGAAAATACACATTTCAAGTTTCCACCTTTTTATTTAAGGGGAAGGAACAAAGCATCAAGATCAGCTGTTCTGAAATGATTCTTTTTCCTCTAAAATTATCCAATACAGTCCTCCAAAGATCAATTGGTACCCAGTGTGCAGTAGAAAGCCAGAAGTAACATTAGGGAGATCTCAACCATTCTAAATAACACAAGGATGTCTTGTCGTCCTCCAGAAAAGGGGAAAATGTAACAGAGTTCCCTTCTGCTGGCATTTTCCCCTTTCTCTCCCTTTCAGTTCCACCTGGAGCAGGAAGGTGGGACACTGAGTGTATCCTTCTATTAAGAATCTGTTCTTCCTGTTGGAGAAACGTGCTATGGAGGCTTTGAAACTCTATTAAATAGTTACGCATGGGCTGCGTAGGGATTTGTCAGTGATTGTACCATCTGTTGGGTGGCACATCGAGAGCAGTGCTGTTTGAACTTAGAGCAATTTCTCTCCCTCCACTGCCCACCCCTGCAATGCACTGAGCTCTGGGTGAGTTATTTCTGCCATAGCAGTGCTAAGGACAGTTCCTGCCTTCATTGTCGCTCCTGTGCATGGTCCTTGAGGTTTTAATGGTTTTAATGACTAGCAAAAGACCGTGATTGCAATAGATTACATGTTGAAGTGTTGCATTCTGTTTCTCTTAGAATCTTTTTTTTTTTAGACATCCTCCCAGTGGGGGTGGAACCTTCTCTTTTTCAAGCGACGTCACACTAAGGCCTTTTTGGCCTTTTAAAACTTTCTGGTAATTACATTATGGTTGATTAGATACTTACATCCCTTACATGGGATTACTGAATGGCAGCCACTCTTCAATTCCACTAATCCTTCCAAAGGATAAGTAATCTCTGCTCTGAATTTCAGCAGGGGCTGTGCTTGAGCAAGGTGGTTCAGAAAGGGCCTCGTAAGGACATACTTGGAAATGGACACCACTGCAGTCTGGCTGGAAGCTCGCAGCTTAACTTTCAGCCCCTGCATAAGCAGGGTCTTACCTTGTTTTGACTCTTAGGACTCTAACAAGGGGGAAAAAAAAACAAGGCAATTAACAACTGCCACCAACACTTGGGTTTCTTTCTTGCAGACGGAGCAGAAGCTCTGCAAACAAAGGGCACTTGTGGCTGAATCCCAGCTCCTTGTCTGGCTGCAGGCCAATGCAGTATTGCATTGCTCTTCCACCTGTGCTGGGTGGTTAAAAACCAAAAATGGCATCCTTTCTTACCTGCAGTCGTGCAGTGGGATAAGATAACAGGCTGATAAATAGAAAAACTTGGCACCTGTTTTGGGCTGTTAAGATTAGGAAGGAGGATAGAAACCAGGTTGGCCTGAATGGAAGTTAGAATTGTGTTGATGAGAGCATCTCAAAACATTTTCCTCCCCATCCCTTTAGCATCTCCCATCCTTTCTTAACCGTGAGACCAGTGATGTCCATTTGTGGAGGGAGATCAGTGCAGGATGCAGCAGCTCAGTGAATGGAGCAGTTTATAACAGTCATTTAATTTATACAGAAGCTTCACAGGTGTAAGAGAACTGCTATCACAGCCTGAACTGATGATTGAGCACCTGCTGAAGGCTGGCTGGCCCAGGAGGCACAGGTGCAAGCAGTTCACCTGTGCTTCCCATGTGACTGGAGGGGGTGAGCCCTGGGTCCCACCTCCCAGGGCTCATTTGAGGGCTGACCTCCAAAAGGAGAGCATCCCCAGGGTGAAGGCTGCTTCCAGACAAGGAGTGTTCTGTAGCCAGAGAGTCTATTGCCAGCCAAGTGAGTTAACTTCTTTCTTATATATCATTACTGATATTCCTAGCAACGCTTGGCCTGGTATCACAAAGAATTTATCAGAAGCAATTTCACTGCTTCCAGGGGGCCAACAGTGAGGAAGAACAGCTCTGTGCAGTGCTGCAGACCTTCCTGTGAAGCTGTGCAAGGCAAGCTAGGAGCTCCCCATCCAATTGCAGCCTGTGCAGCCAGCCCTGTGTCCTCAGCTCTTTCCAGCAGTGCTTGTCTGCAGGGTAAGCTGGGCTTTCCTGATGTTACTGCTGAGAGGTTCTTGTTGTTGTTGGTAATGCTGCTGTGTTATGTCATACTAATAGTAAACCTGCAGATGTTATTTTGGGTAGCAAACTTCACACAAATCTTGTTTTCACGACCTGGCACGAGGCATTGCCTGGCTGTGTCTGGAAATGCTGTGATGTGACTCCTGGCATCTGGAAGTCTGGAGTGAAGGGTTGGTTACATCTGTTTGGAAAATAATTTTATAAGAGGATTTGCGTGTCAGGCTGCTTGCAGGAGCAGCAGTAAATGGCATTTAGGATCTGTTTGCAGTCTGGGTTGTAAGTGCTACGAGCTGCAGAGGAGATGGTGGTATCGGGATCTTGGTTTGCTGAGAGTGCTTGCAATAAAATGATGAGCTATGAGATCTTGGGCCATTTACAACTGAAGGCTTTTTAGGCTCAGCACTTGGTATCATGCTAGGATAAAGCAGGTGAGCACGGAGGGATGCGTGGGCTGAGAGGGATGCACTTGAGATCCCTTTGTCGCTGAACTCCTGAGCATTGCTGTGCTGTCAGAAGCAGTGAGCTTTTATGGGATGTAAGTGCAGCTGTAACAGCCCTGAGGCTGCAGGGGCCTGGCTGGGTGTGATAAGGGCTTTGCTGGGAGGGAATGACTTCTGGTGGGCAGTGGAGGTGTGGGGAAGCAGCAAGTCGTGCGGTTTGTGTTGCACTGGGAGCCAAAACGTCGGGGTTTCTTGTAACACTGTGCTCCTTTGTGTGTGTTGTCAGTGTTTTAGTGAGGAAATGCAGTCGTGTCTCAGTGCTGGGCTGCTGGCTGGGCACAGCTTGGTGCAGTCTGTGCTTGTGACCAAGGAAAAGGAGGAGAAATGGTGAAATAAACAACCATGCTTGTGTGCAAATAAAGCCAGGAGCAGCTGGTGGAAGTGACCTGAGAGCAAACTGCTGCACTGTGGAAAGGCAGTGGGATTTTAAGGCAAGGTGCTGCCATCCCATTACCTTTCCCTGTCCTGGGAGCTGGCAGCGCCCTGAGGTTGGCCCCATTGCTGTGCCCACTCCTGATTCTGCTCAGCTTTTGTAGGCAGCACTGCTTTGATTCCTTCCTGCTTACCCACCTTAATGACCCGTTCCGAGTGTTCTTCCTTTCAGCTGATTCCCATTTCTGCCTTTTCGCTGCCCCTGAGCTCAGCCCTCCATCCCTCTGCATGGAGCAGCCCTTCAGGTCGTGCCACGGCTGTCGGTCCATCCTACAGATGGATCCTTTAGTGTGATGCTATGCTGTGCCCTTTGAGAGGCAATCCCTTCTGTCTGTTACCTCCAATCCCTCTCTCTGTTGTTGCTTTGAGGTTTCTCAAGAAGCAAACGGGGAGCTTTTGTTCCAATTTAGCAAAACCCTATCCTTAAAATGAGGGCTGTGGAAGTCTCACTCGCTTTCAGCATCTGATGTCTGAATGGATCTTTTTCAGCTTACCCACCCAAAAACCACCCTGCTGTGCTCCCTGAGGGCTGCTGCCCCTATGGATGTGCAGTGGCAGCATAGCATCCCTGTATGCTGCTGTTCCATTCCTGTATGCTGCTGTTCTTTAAGGATATTTAAGGGGAGAAAGCCCGACAAGAAGAAAGCAAAACGACTCTTTGAAATTCTCTTCCTGGTTAATACCTTTAATTGTGGAAAAAATCAGTTTATCTCCAGCGCCCTGCACGGCGTTTGATGTGAAATGAAAAACCTACAGTGAGTCGGTGGAAAGCCTTGCAGTAACCAGAAAGAGGAATTATTAATTCTCCGAAGGGGTCCTTGCTTCAGCTGACCTACTTTCAGCTGCGCTGCGTCTCATTTGCTGCATTGGTACTGGAATCTGAAGCACTTAAAAATACATTGCATGGGGGGGGGGGGGGGGGGAATGAAGCTGATGGAAAAAGGCACTGGTTGGAGTGCTGGGTGTATCTGAAAGTGTTCTTCACGACCAGTGTGAAAAGGTAAATCACAAATGCTGCAAATAAAGCTGAAGGGCAGAGTTCTGAGGTGCTCTGAGGAAAGCAGGTGGAACTGCATGCAGCCATGGGGGCATCTGTTGGTGGCAAGGAGGATTTGGGGGTTTTGTGCCACGGGTGGAAGGGGGAAATGTTACAGTGCAGATCCTTGCTGGTATCAGGTAGAGTGGTAAGTGGTTCTGGCCAAGGAGGTGGCATGGAGCTCCTGCTGTTTTCCCACTGGCTCAGGGTGCAGAGGCCTGGTGCAAAGTGATGTGCCCTGATTTCTCCCCTCTCTGCCTTCCTACCTGTGTGCTCCTACAGCAAAGAGGGGAGGAGGAGTGCAGCCATGTGTGTGCTGGTGGCTGTGGTGTGTGCAGCAGTGTGTGTGTGTCTGCCTGGGAGCTGAGGAGTGACCCCTCCACCTGGAGCTGCCCTGGGTGGGTGGAAGGAGCAGAGCCTGTTGCACGGTGTGATGGACGTGCTGCAGTTGCAAGCATCGCTTCTGCATCTGGAATGGACAAGCAGTGGGCTTCGTTTGGCTCCTTACACTGGTTGGAATTGTCCATTATTGCTTTTTGCTCCTCATCTCCTATGTGTTTCTGATGTCTGTTGGGACAGTCCGCCTGCGTTTTGCATGCAGCTCAGCCAGGCCAGAGGTAGCAGCCCCTGCTCTGGGTCATTCAGCTGACTGATCCCTGCTGGCCTTTCCTAGGGGTGCCTCACAGCACTTGAGAAGAGGATTTGGGGCATGCAGGCAGCACGGAGCTGTTGTGAGGAATTTTACAACTGAGCTGAATGACAGAAGATCACATGCAGTATTTCACAGGACTTCTTTCCTTGCTGGTAGCTCTGCTCACCTTCTGCAGCCCGTTTCCCATGCAGCTCCCTTGACTGAGAATTCTGCTGACTTCATAGCAGGAACGAGTGCTCTCAGCCAGAGAATGGCTTGGTTTGTTGGAACAGAGCGCCTGAAGCATCAGCAGGAAAAAATAAAAGGAGAAAAAGGGGTGGTGGGGGTGTTGGGAAGTGATTCCTTCAAGCCGGAGTGTGGAGGGAGGCAGCAGTCAGCAGTGAGATGGGGTTTGATGTCGGAATGGCTTTTTCCAAGTGCAGTGCTGTACACTGTGTGGGAGAAATTCCTTGTTACTGACATAGTGGTGAAACAAATCAGTGGTGAAATGGTGGAGAGAACTCGATAATACGGCTGTAATTCAAACGAGACTGACCAGCGCATAATGGATCATTAAAGGAGAAGCTGATGATCTGTTGCTCCAAATATGTGCGTGCGTTGTATTGCACAGATCTCATTTTTGAAGCTTTTCAAAATTCCTGAGTGTTTGACGCTGGAGAGGAAGAAATCTTTGCAGAATTCCCCTCCAGTGGGGTCACAGCTGAGCGCTGCGTCCATAAAAGTTGTGCAAGAAACTGCATTGGACTTGCATGGTTTTGGATTGGTTGTGAGCGGTGCTGAGTGTGCAGCCCTGTGAGCTGAGTGTGGTGCTGGTAAGGGATGCTCTCGTACCACACAGCTGGTTGGCCTTCTGCTTAGGGGAAAACGTGAAGGTGGTAAATCATTTATTGCTGCGTGCAAATGAATTCTAGGCCTGTTGATAAAGAAGGGGAAAAGTGCATTATTGGGACTCTAATTAGGGTTCTGAGCTTTTGTTAGCAAGTGCTACGTGTCTGATCTTGGAAAATCCTACCTGGCTTGCCTGCTTGTTAACAAACTTTGTGAGCAGATGTTAACTGGAGTATAAATGCCCTGACTGTAATGTCAGCGTAGGATTCCTTTTGTTCCTCCCTACACTCTGCAAATCTCATCACGGCTCTCGGCGAGGCTCACCTCCCTGCTCCCACTGCCGATTTAAGATACGTTGGAGCACCTCGTGTTACTGCCCTACCAATGCATGCTGCGTTGCTCTGCTCTGGGAGGCGTGAGGAGCCGTGTGTGCGAGGACGGCGCCGTGGGCACACGTGGGTTTGGCTGCAGAGCTGCTGGGCCGACAGCACTCAGTGCAAGGCATGAGCTAAGTGTTATCACAGCTCAGTGTGCTTTGCTCAGCGCTGCTGAGCGTGTTCAGAAAGCATCCGTGAGCTTCACAGCGTGCTGCTTCTGCAGCCATCCCATCTCCTGTCAGATCTGGGGCTGCTGAGATGCAGGGCATGAAGCACTGACAGCAATCCCAAGCTCTCCTGTTTATCATTTTCCCCCCCTCCCTCATGAAATGCTTGGGAGCTGAAGCTGTTAATGTTGGGCGGAATGCGGAACAGCCAGGCTGTGCTGCAGTCGATCCCGAAAACATCTTGCTTAAATTAGAGGGGAGGAGGGATGGACAAAGAGGCCTTCAGGAGCTGGCATGGTGTGCTGGGAATCCCGGCCCCAGCGCACAAAGGAGTGTGTGTGCATGGATGCATGTGCAAGGATGTGTGTGTGTGCACACTCGGGGCAGCTTTGGGGCTGCAAAAGCAGTTTGGGAAAGGCAGCTTGCAAGCAGCACCAGCGACCTGGTGGAGGTTGATGCTCCTGGGCAGCAGCTGCTGCCATCGCCTTGCTTAGCAGCTTGGCTGTGCTGCTGGTAACCTTCAGCCTTGCTGCCTCAGCAGCTGGAATCTGTGTTGAGGAACATTAAGTGCTCATGGCTTAGCTCTCGTTTATGTGCCACCTGTGATCTCTTACCTTCAGCTCAATGAAAGGCTTTTTCCGGTCCGGAATTGCAGTAGTTTCTTTCTTGAGAGCTCATTTGGAAACGCAAGGAGTTTTGTGTTTTGACAGTTTGGCTCCTACGCTTCTTCCTTTCGTCTCCAACCCGAGTGTGCATTAAAGTATTCATTTTATTCCACCTCGCATAATTGATGCTTCAGCAGTTTGTGGAATGAATGAGCAGTTTTCATGTGAGAAAGGAGCAAATGGGCTGAGAAGAGCTGGTGAGAGGAGGCCAGCAGATCCCGCCAAGGCAGCTCAGGCAGTGCAGTGAATGGAGCGTGCTGCTGGGAAGCTCCATCTGTGTGACCAGCACTGAGCTCGGGGCAGGCAGGCCCAGCACATCGCTTCCATCCGTCACCCAGTGCTGAGACAAAGGCAGAGCAATGAGCAGCAGCTTCAGCTTCTGTCTGCGGTCAGGGATGGAAGGAATGAAGGAGTGGTTACAGCATCTCTATAAGCTTGTGGGATTCATCTGCTTCACCTTTCTTTTGTTTTTTCTCCCCCCCTTAAATTGAAGACTCGGGAAAAGGAGGATGCTTGTCATCCCAACAGGACATCAGGTCACCTGCAGCAGCTCTCAGTGTGTGAGGCTGGAACATACAAGAGCACCAAGCACTCAGACTCCCATTGGGCTGCTGCTTGTGCAAAGATGGGCTATTTTACATTATATAATCTTTTCTGCATTTTAATCCATCTGTGTTTTTTCACATGCTTTAATGCCATCTTGGTATCGTAGCCAGAAGTACGGGTGAAGTGTGGGTTTGTCTGTTTGCATTGCATCTTTTAATCTTTCCCTCAGTCAGGAGGCATAAATCGTCTTGAACCTATCAGATTTGCTTGACCCAGCAAATATTGTGTGCCTAAAACCTGTGGAGCACGGAGGTGCAATGGGACAAATACTGCCTTTGTGGGCAGTGGCAGTGATGTGAAAATTGCTGTTTTAGTCACTGGCAATAGATGCAGTTGTGCTTTCTAATTAGTGGGAAAGCGTGGCTAAAATGTAGCTGTTAGATTGTTTGAACCTATCTGTTTATCTTCTGCATAGTCCTATTGGTGTGAAGAGACATCTGCTGTGTCCCTACTTCCTCCAGTAGCTGCTCCGGATATCTTTCATCAATAAAACCTCCAAGGAAGTGGAATTCAGCGTGCTTTTGTCCTTCCTGCACCTCGGAACGATGAGAGCTATTAAATTGCAGGCAGATTTTTAAAATGATAAAGATGGCACAGCTGGGGCTGCGTATCTGGGGGCCGTTTCATGGCTGATCCCTGCTGGGGCTCCTCCTGGCTGGGGCAGTGCAGCCTGAGCCCTGGGATGGCTGTGTCCTTCAATGGTTGGATGGGTTTGCTTCCAACAAGGTAAGGCATAGAGGCATGTCTGCCATGAGGAACAGATAACTCAGGGCACACAGACATTACAGAGCCCTACAGGTGGGCTTTACCTCTCCCAAAGCCCTGTGTGCATCACCTTCCCTTCTGCAGGATGCAAATGATGGAGGTTATAGCACGAAATCCCATCTCTAATGAAGAAAGCTTAGTGGTGCCACTGCAGCCACTAGGGAAGCAGCCTTGCCCTTCTTTGCATGCAGGCTGTGCTGTGTGCAGGAGTGCCTCTTCAAAGAGGGCTTTGCATGCAGAGGTGCCATCGCCTGGTAATCACAGGGGTGAGTCTTTGGGCGTATCACTAACCTGTATTAGAAAACCAGGAATCTGTTCCTCTTGTGTTTAACTGGAGCTGAACGTTTGCCCTTTGTGCAGCAGTTGCCTCCAACTGAGACACAGCAGCGTTGGCTGCTTGTTGCCTTGCAGGGAAGTTAAATAACTAAATATATACTTAAAATGTGAGGCTTGGCTGCAGGGTGGTTTGGATGGCAGCCGGGTTTGACAGCCCCTCGTGTCCACCTGCAGTCTTTTCTATTGTTGCAGCAAAGGGAATGGGTTGGAGCTGTTAAACCTCAGGCTATGTTGCACAGCTCGCTAATGCAAGTGCCCCTGGGACAGGGTGATTTATATTGCTATGGCTAACTGGTATTGTACTCACTGTAGTTTAAAAAATAGGTGTGTTTGACATTAATGCTGTGCTCAGAAATAGATTGAGGGCTCGTATAGGCTTTCAAGTAGTGAGAACAAACTTCAGTTGGATCGGAGCATCCCACAGCACTGCTGTGCACCTCCACCTCCGTTCCCGTGGCAGGCATGCTGCTTCCATTTCAGTATCCCAAAGAGTGTCTGTTTCCCTCTTAAATCATGGGAATAGATATGTTCATTTTTCTAGCTGTGCATGCATCTTCCATCAAGCAGGAGCTGGCAGACACTGCGGTGAGGTTTCCCTCCTGGATGCATCTCTAAATTTGGATGCTTTTGTTTCTTGAGCTTTCACATTCCGGTGCATACCAAGCTGTCCTGTGTTGTCTTACTCCATTCTGCAAAGATCAGAAGATCTAGATATTTCCAGGTTTGTGATGATGATGTCTTGTTATGAAAACATTTCCCTGCCTCTGTGCTGTGAGGCTCTTCTGGCCATCCCTGTGCAATGCTTCAGTTTATTGTCTGTGCAGTTTGACCAAAGAAGTGGCTCTGGGCTGAGCAGCTGCTGGATTTGCTAGTATAAGTAGTAGCACTTAATTGAGCCTGGGTTATCTGTAGATGTAGAGCTCGCTTCCTCTGCCTTTCTGCCATCTTCTCCAATTAACTTTCATTTCTCTGTTCTCGTTGCAGAGCAAGGAAGTGGGATTGCAGCTCCAGGAAGACTTGATAAAAGTCCTGAATGAACTCTACACGGTAAGTCCAACTGACTTCTTGGCATCTTTTCAGACAGAAGGAAGAAGTGTCGGGCTTTTCCCAGCCTGCTGTTAGAGCACAGCCTGAGCACCAGTGCTGATAAGTTCCTGCAGTCCTTGTGATTGGAGGCAGCAATGCACACCAGTGAATGCAGTGCCATCAATCTCAGTTTTCAGTCCTTCGTCTTATTGCCTCAGCTCTGTCAGTGCTGGCTTTGCTTCCTTAAGATCCCACCTTCACACACAGCCACCTCTGGCCTCAGTGCTGCTTTTATAAAGAGAGATTCTGAATTAGTTTCGAATGCATTGCAATCTTTGTTCGGGTCAGGCTGCTGAATTGGGTCAGCACAGCGGTTTTGAGCAGCCTGCATCTGGAAGTGAGCATACAAAGGACAGCACACAGCTCAGCAGCGAGGAGCCTGCTGTATTGGTTTGTTCCTGAGCTCTTCCAGCAGCACAGCTCCCTTTAGAGTTATAGTCTGCATCTGTGTGTCTTGCTTCTCAGTATTGGAGGCACCGAGGAAGGCACTGCCTTGGGAAGGAGAGGGGATGTTTCTGAAAGTTCGTGCACTGCTTGGGGACTGTTCCTCTCACACAGATGAATGGAAGAGCCTGTTGTTTGATTAAATTTGTTCCTTTTGGTAGCTGCTAGCGAGGGAGTTGTTATGAAAGCAAAACCTACTTGTGGTTTTATTGCTCGGATGCCTCCTTAATGACACGTCGGGTCATTATGTTGAGATCTATGTTGTTTCCCTCATTCCTTCAAAGGAAGACCCAGGGATATTTCCCAGGTCAGCACATATATGATGAAATTCTGTATTAATATCAAAGCTAGAACGTGGGGGGGAGCATTCTTGGAATTGCCCATATCAACAAAACAAATAGAAGAGAATTGTTTCATTCCAGTATCAAAACCAAATATTGCCTTAGAGGGGGAAAAAAGGCATTAAGAAGTAGGAAGAGATCAGCTCTGTGTGCCACATTTGCCACTTAGGTTGATGGCATTAGAAGATTTCCTGCTGGCCTCAATACCTGTTGGCTTCTGGGGCTGCCCTTAGTGGCACTGCCAGGAACGCTCCCACAACCTCCTCTCTTGTTCTGCTGGATATCTGAAGGACCAGCAGCAGAATGGATGTCCATAACAATACAGACATAAATAAAATACAGAGTGCTGCTACCTGTGAGTTGTCTCTCTCAGCTGTCCCATGCTGCTGGCCCTGGTGGCAGGGTTGAGTTGCTAAGACCCCCCCCGCCAGGCCTGGGGCTGCCAATGTGGCCCCATCAGCGAGATGGAAGCAGTAAAACTGGACCTCATGGCTCTGCTTCCCTTGCTTTCTGCCAGCTCCACTTGTAGTGACAGAGGAAAAGAAAGTGCTTTGCATCTGTTATGATAAATGCCTGCTTTATAGTCCAAGCGTATGCAGTAGCTGAAAGTGTGTGTGTGTAAATTATTCAGAAAGCCTCTCTTTAATACTGGCTGCATTCAGAGGCTCTTTCATGTTTAACTACAACGTCTCTTTGTGTGTGAGAACCTTTGCTGATGGCTGCGTGGAGATGGAGCGTGCATCCTCCTCCTGGGGAGCTGTGCTACAGTTCAGGCTGAGGTGGAATAGTTACGGATAGGTTTTCATCTGAAGCTATTTGCACGTGGGCATTTTATTAGAGGTGGGATTTTTGGGGTGTGTTTATGCAACTGTGCAGTTTGGGGCACGCGATCGAAGTTACAACTGCTCACGTTGGTGTCCGTCTGTGAAATGAATGGCTTTGTAATGATGGACAAAACTGGCAGTCTGTATGCTGTGCCCTTTGGTTTAGTTTTCTTAATGCAGAACTGGATGTGAACATCCTTTGAAACAAGGGTGTTTTGTTGTTGTTTTGGGGAGTCTTTTATCTAGACCTGTTCATTGAATGCATAAATAAAGGGGCTGTGATAGAAGTCGTCTGTGCAGTGGGAGCTCCAGGTCTCCTTGAGCAAAAGAACTGCACTCTTTTATTAATATTGTCATTAGATAAGGCTAGAAGTGCTTTTTCATATCAAATCAGATTTAAACAAGTTGAACCTTGAGTTGCTTTTGCAGCAGTTATGTTCAGACTATAGATTTGCATACAGTTCCTTGAGACTTGTGATGTTTAAACGACTGATTCACCCTGAGGAATGACTGATAACATCCCTTTGGAGCCCCTACCTGGTGATGAAAAGCCATCAGTTTGTGAGCCTTGGCATGTAATTCTCTTTGAATAGTAAGGAGGCTGAATTTAGCCCTTTTTTGGGGGGGAGGGGGTGGGTTATTGGATTGTACAAGAAGGCGCATGCCAAAATTAAACAAAGCAGCAGCTGCAGAATAATCCACTTTGATTTTGGATTTGTGCTGAGAGCCACACTTCCATGTCTTTGTTGTGCTTTGTTGAGATGCAAAATTTCCCCCATTATTCTGCCAGTTTACATACTTCCAACTCCCAGTCAGCAGCCAGATCTGACCTGCTGGTTGCTGGCCAAGTGTGATGCTTGGCCATTAATTAAACACAATGGCCAGCTATCATCATGTAGTTGCATTGAAGAAACTTGCCATTTTGACCACGTTCAACAAACGCTCTCGTGTTGTGGCACATAACTTCTTTCTGAGGATTTCTTCCTCCTTCCTTGCTTGTGATGCTTTCCAGTTAGATGCAAACCATTCTGCCCCGAGGCTTGGCCGTGCGCACCAATGGAAGGCAGGATGCCTTTGTGCCTGGTTCCTTGTGCCGGTTAGGTAAGCTTGCTTCTTCCTGAGCAAATCTGATGCGATGCACTTGTGTGTCATCCTTTTGCAGGTTATGAAAACCTACCACATGTACAACGCTGACAGCATCAGCGCTCAGAGCAAACTGAAAGAGGCAGAGAAGCAGGAAGAAAAGCAGATTGGGAAGTCGGTGAAACAAGAGGAAAAGCAGACGCCGCGCTCCCCCGACTCGACTTCCAATGTCAAATTTGAAGAAAAACACGTCCGACGGAGCTCTGTCAAGAAAATAGAGAAAATGAAGGAGAAGGTACTTCCACTGCATTGCCTGTGTGATTTGTGTGAGGAGGAGAACTTCATAGTGGCTCAGCGCGGGGGGTTGTGAGCTCCCTCGTTTTGTGGTGTGAATATGCAAGTTGTAGTTTCTTTATGAATTCTCAATATTGAGATGGAGGAAAGGCAAAAGCTGGCATTTGTTTTAGGATCACTGAATGTCTGTATTAATCCAGGTTCTGGGGATCCAGGCACATCCCAAAGGTTAAAACAGGCTCGGAGTATGAAAGTAACAGCTGCTTGCTTGCAAGCCACGATGAGCGCGTTGTGTGCAAGACTTTGGGCTGTCTCTTGTTTCGTGTTCCTGCCAGCTTAATGCCTGACCCGTGTGCAGGGAGGCACGCGCTCGCAAGGTGACTTGCAGGCAGAGCAGGTGCTTTGCAGGTGGGCAGCTCAGCCGCGAGATTCGAGGCAGCAGAAGGTGCAGTGTCATTTTTGGGATTGATTTGGGCGCAGCTCAAGTGAACAACAACGTGTGAGCAGGGTGAGATGCGCTCAGTATCCTCGCTCTGGTTGGTGTTACTAAGGATGCTCCTGTTGCTGCTGCGCCTCTTTTTAGATCTCACTCTGTTGTTGTTTTCTCTTCCAGCGCCAAGCAAAGTACACAGAAAATAGGCTGAAGGCTATTAAGGCAAGAAATGAGTATCTGCTGGCTCTGGAAGCAACGAATGCGTCTGTCTTCAAGTATTACATTCATGACCTGTCTGATCTCATTGATGTAAGTGCTGCTGCTCGGGTGCTTATGGTGAATATCATTGCCATTTACCATCATGTGCGTCTCTCCTCCTTCAACACTGTGTACACAGCTGGCAACATCCCTACAGCTGTGGAGTGATGGCAGTAACAGCCACGATAACACGAGAACTTCACATTAATCTGTGAGGTGAGCTTTCCTTAGGTGTTTGAATCACTCTGTGACACAAATAGAAGCTTCTTGCACAATGCACCTGGCGTTGAAATGTGTAGAAGAAAAAGTGGCTTAGTTAAAACGAAATGGTTTTGGTGTGACATTTGTTTGCTATTTTAAGCAAACCCTCAGCTCAGAAGTGTGTTTTTTTTTTTAAAAAAAGGAGAGTGTTAACTGTAAAAATCTGTACGGCAGCTGGTAAAGGAAATGGAGGGCAGGAGCTTTTCCTGAAAGTGATTTGAAGTTGTTTCTGAAAAATTCCATCCATCTCAAACGATTGCTTTGGGTTGCGTGTCTGACAGAGGGATGCGGGTGCCGTTCAGAGCTTCCATCCTCTGATCCCCTCCTCCACCAGGAGCCTGATGTGCTGCTCCTATCCACTGGGCTGCAGTGCACTGTCAGAGCAGTTCTGGATGGTGTGAAAGGAACTCGTTCCCCAGCTGCCCCCAGACTTTGCTCTGGAGCCAAGTGAAAGCCCTCAGCATTCCATGGGCCTTAGCTGTGCCCTTGGTGAGATGCGCAGCAAGAAAATAAATCTCTCCTCTTTGAAAACCCTTGAAAGCCAGTTAGGAATCCCAGCATTTCATACAAGCACACGACTGTTGCACTTCAGCTGGAGTAGCAAATGCACTGGATGTGTCACGTCTGGGTCTGTGACTTCTGCTGGGTCTTCCTCAGTCCACCAGGCACAGCCCACTGCAGGCCCTGTTCAGAGCACTGTTGTAGAGGGAACTTTCCTTGTGGGCAGGTGGATAACTGGCAGAAATGTCTTGTTAGAGGCAGTAAAGGTCACTGGATGCTTCTAATCAGCCAGCTGCACAGCACCTAGCAGTGTGTATCATAGTTCAGCTGACATTAAAATCACACAAGATGCACATAGGCACTTATTAGCTATTTAGATCTTCTTTTTTAAATCCCTCCTTCGGAGGACAGGCCTGTCTGTATTTGAGACGCAGCTTTGAGAAACACTGTTATTTCAAAATAGCATGTTTTGTAATGTTTGCTTTGGAAATCTCTCTAAATCCTCCCCCAGATATTGCAGATGTGCTCGATTCCGTTGCCTGCTATCAGCCTGCGCTTGCTGTGTTTTCATGGATCACACAAGAAGGAATTGGTTCGGATTTCATAAACCCCAGACAAATTTTAAGCCGGACCTGAGATGTGAAGTAGTTTGTTGGCAGATATAGGTTAGCCAGCTTTGAAGGGAGTGCTCCTTTTGCTGGGTGCCCTCGGCCATCCCTGGGGCACTGCAGGCAGTGGTGCAGGACCAGAACCCGCCCTGCAGTGCACTGATCCTTCACTGCTCCTCGACAGCAGCCACTGTGGCTCAGAGCAGTTCTGTGTCCCTGTTAACCCCAACTTTCCTTAACAGAGCATCACAAGCTTCTCTTTTAAAGAAAAGCATTACCTGCTACGTTTACAGAAGGCATGGGAAGATACGGAGTGTAACTGAATTGCATCTCCTGTGCTCCCAGGTATCTCATTGCTAAGACACAGTGAATATGGATTTCCTAATGCTTTGATCTGAAGGGCCGAAAATTGACAATGAGAGCCAGTGATATTTATCAGAAGCATCTGACTGAAATAAAAATATGGTGGTTTTCTTTAAGTCGGCTCTTAATTCTTGTCCTTGATGGAATCGTTTGATACCGCAGCTTCAAGCGTAACAGAAAAGCAATCTTCAAAGTTACAAATAAATTGTTTGGCCAAATGGCTTTAAACTCGTCGTGTTTGCACAGCACAAACCTGTGTTCACAGAAGGATAACAGCACATTGCTGCTTCTTCTAAAAGCAATAAGCTGGCAGAGCTCTGCATCTCCCGACTTTGGGGACAGAGGCACTACTTTGATGCTAATGAAACATTACAGTAATGGGGAGGAGATATTAACAAATACCTCCTGTTTCTGGAGGGGTCACTGGGACAGAATGTCTTTCAAAATGCATGGGATATACGAGTCCTGAAGCTGATTTTATGCTGTTTGCTCACGGAATTCCTGTTCCTCCCCCTTCTAAATGGAGATGGAGCTTTAAGACGGAGGGCTCTTAACTCTCTCCTCGACTCCTCTGCTTTGAGGTCTTTGAAAGCCTCTGACTGGAGAAGGGTTAATCAGCTGTCATGTTGGGAAGTGAATGGGAATGAGTTATCATTAAATTCTTATAAAAAATTGATTTCCTCAGAGAACGACTCCATCAAACATTTATGTAGCCCAGCAGAGGGATGGCAAGGCAGGCGCGTTCATAAACAGGGTGTGCTGGACTTTGAGAAACAGCAAAGTGAGGGAGTGGGCTGGAAAAAAAAACGTTCCCTGTCACAAGCTTCAATAAAACAAAGCTAAAACCCTTTGGCATCTTAATGTGGCCCTGCTGCACTGTGAGGTGGGCCATGAAATATTAACTCTCGTTTGACTTTGCGGTCCCACTGGTTCCTCTGAGCAGCTCTGCCCTGCTTGCAGGAAGGATGGGCTGCTCCTGTGTGCTCTGAGCCCATTCTCGTGTGGCTGCACGTTGGCCTCTCGTGGGTTGGCTCTCTGGACTGCTGCAGGAATGGCAGAATCACACGTGTGTGCCAGAGAAAAGGGGCTTTTCAACGGCTGCTTATCCCCAGCACGTGCAAATTCTCATTCAAGCATCTTTCAGGGCGGTTTTCTGTTGTCTCTGATGGAGTGCAGTGTGTCCTTTAATTATCTGCCTTCAGTCTAACTGTAAGTGCTGCTCTTTTTGCAAGGCCCTGCGACTGCTGCAGCTGGTTGGCACAGGAGCCAGGCACTGCTGGTGGCAAATCAGAAAAAGCAGGGAATGGGCCCCCAGTCAGTGGCTCCCTTCTCTCTCCCTCCACCCCTTCCTTTTTTTTCCTCTTTTTTTCTCCTTTTTCTTTCTTTTTTTTTTGGCGTTTATGCACAATGACAGTGATGAGACCCAAATGATGGGTGAGGAGGAGATTTCATCTGAATTTTGCTTACAGAGCAGCACAGCAATCAAGCAGATGGTCTCTTTCTTTCTTTCCTTTTGGATATTCTCCTAGCATGCGTAATCTTGCTTGTAATTCCAAGAAGGTGGAACTCCTTTCTCACTCACTTTATTAGATGCCTGAAAAGTCTGGGCTTTTTCATGAAAAGCTCCTTTCTCCCTCACAGTACGTGAATACTTGGCTGTGCAGTCGTGGTGGAGATGAAGCTGCTCGATTGTCTTCCAGTGACATCATCCTCGTGTCAGCAGTAGCCAGGAAATTCTTGACCGTGACCGCTCTCTGCTTGAGTGTTTTTGCTCTTGTTTCACCCCAGCAATGAAGTCAGCCCTGCCAGCCTCTGCTGGCTTTTGCATGGCTCTCTCCTTTCTGCCTGCGATTGTACAGGTTGTGTTCTTGTTCCCTGGAGCACACCGAGTTGAGCAGTTTTCTGTATCCTGGGTGGAATGATTTAGATGCAGGTTGATCCTTTGCAGGTGATGCAAATCCTGTGCTTTGTTGTTTTAGTTCTTTTATTCCCTGTAGTACTTCAGTGCGTTGTTTTCCTTTTGTTGGGAGTAAATTTACTGAAGGGCTTTGGAGTGCTCTCAGTGGACCTGGAAGGAAAGTTAGAATTGGAAGAAAAGACACTGTTGTACCTTGAGAAGCACCACTTCTGGGGTGCTCTTTTTCTGAGCAGAATAAAATGGGGTCACTGATGCTCCATGAGAACTCTCCTAGTGTTAAAACCCTTTAAGATGTGCTTGTCTTGGAGGAAAGCTATACCATAAAGTAGGAATTTCTATGGGATTATGGGCTCAGAGATCGGTGTGGAGACAATTCCAGACCTCGAATCAGGATGCCTCTGTGATCCCTGGACTGGGAGACAGCTCTGGTCCTCAGTAGGTGATAAAATAACCACAGTTCGTCAGCTGCTTCTATGACTTACAGCCTCAAACACGTTTTAACTTCAGTTTCAGATTGTCTTCACTTATTCACTTATGGAATTGTGTGCTTTTTTCCAGCAGTGTTGTGACCTGGGATACCACGCTAGCCTCAACAGAGCTCTCAGGACATTCTTGTCTGCTGAGCTAAACCTGGAGCAGTCCAAGCACGAGGGTCTGGATGCCATTGAAAATGCTGTTGAGAACCTGGATGCCAACAGTGATAAGCAGCGCCTGATGGAGATGTACAACAATGTCTTCTGTCCGCCCATGAAGTTTGAGTTTCAGCCCCATATGGGTGACATGGTCAGTTTGTGTTGCTGCTCCAGCTCTGCCTGTCTTCTTCCTTCATCTTTGATAGATGGAGGTGTTGGAAGGCCACCTGTTGGCCTCTATTTTTGGGAGGCAGAGGGGAGCCTTGCAAAAGGGGAGCTGGTATGAAGATAAAAAGTGATGGGATGGATGCAAGCGATCCTCACTTCTGCATTGTCACAGCTCCTGAAGGCTGAAGTGCTTAATTAAATACAGTACTAAAAACGTGTTTTTCTGTCTGCGTTAACTTATTCTTCAGGCTGTTGTTAATTCCTGCACCCTGAGACAGGCTCTGAAGTTAGAGATCTGAAGTGTGATCTGAAAGAAATCCTCGTTCTGTGCTCCATGCTGGCTTCTGTTGATGTGTTTGGTGATCTCATCTCTGGCGATTCGTGGAGCTGCTTAGTTTTGCTGGTGGCGTTATTAAGGAGATGAAAGGAGATAGCTTATGTGGGTTAAAAGATGAAAGCATAATACCTGGGCATGTGCTGCCAAGGTATCAGTCAGCCTGCTGGGTAGATAAAGCAGCTTTTATGCTGCTTTTAAAGAAGTGTTGCGCCATGGGGCTCCCGGAGGAGTGAGATGACCATCTCCTGGATGCCTTCCCACCTTCTCCAATTTGGGTAAAACTGGGTTGAGCTTCTGGTCTCACGAATCCCTTTGTAGCAGGTGATTTGTCTGCAGAGACCTTTGAAACGGAGTGGTGGTTTCCCAGAAGCAACGTTTGTCTGCTTTTAATTACTGCTATTATTTTTCTGTCTGTGTCAGTAATCCCATAACTTTAAGCTTCACAGGCAGTCAGTGATCAGCATCTGTCTCTGTGACCCAGCCTGATTTCCAGAGACCTGCAAATACCTCAGAAAGGACAACAGAGATTAGGTGTAAAGGCTGTTTTTGGGGACGTGTGGGTGTGTAATCTTAGAGCAGAAGCAGTTTATAATGGTGCTTTGTGCGTGTTCACTGTGAGACAAGGCAGCCAAAGGATTTTCATTTTTTGGCAATGAAAATCTCTCTTTACAGGTTTATCAAGATTGCAGGTACGTGGCTGGGAGCTGTTTAAATCACATAAGCTGAAACCAGCTCAGAAACGTAAATAAGAACACATGTACCACACGTTACTTTAGGTCAATTAGAGTCCTAGATTCTTCCCTTGAACAGTCAATAAAAACTGCTGCCTCATCTTTTGTTCCAACAAATGCAGTCACTGCTTAAGGCAGAGATGAGGAGGAGCCTTCTGAAGGGAGTCCCTCAGACTGCAGGTGACCTCCTTGGTTTTCCCATGCATTGGCATTATGCTGGGAGACAGGAGGGAGAAGAAGAAAAGCCTGCACTCTGTCACTGCTACCAGCTCACGTTGACAGAATCATTTATCTCAGCCCTTCTGGAGGCCAAATGAATGTGATAGATGCAGAAGTGGTGCTGCTGGTGCCAGATTAACTGTATGATTGTATAACCACATTAATAAGACTCTGCTTGTATTGTCTGCCTTTAAAAACAATAACATACAGTGAGAGCAACGTTTTCCTGCCTCGTGCCATAATGGCAGACTAATTATTAACAACACAAGACAACCCACAGTTCTGGCATCTTCCACAGGTGTCTGACCAGTTCTTTTCTTTATAAGCTCCCCTGGGTTGATTAAGCAGCATGCTTTTTGTAAGCCCTGTGCCTGTCGTGCCTGGGATGCTCTGCTCACAGAACCCAATTTGTGGTGTGATGCATACAAGCTCGCCTGCTTCTCCTGAGGGTTTTGGGGTGTGATGCAGCCTAACAGCTGTGATAAAGCACTTCCAGGCTTTCAGAAGATAGAGCTATTTCACACTGCTTAAAGCCAGCTTGTTTTTTTTCTAGTTAATTTGTGGTTGTTTGCGGCCTCTCTCTTTCACATTAACTTTGGGACAATGGAGAAGTGGACTGGAATTTGGTAGGGAGCTCTTCATCGATTGAAGTTGGCAGCTGGTAAAGGTTTAAGATGAGGCATTTTGGGGGGGTGAAGGAGGGGGGAGCGTTAATAATAACGAAGTAATTAAACTATTGTTGATGGTGGTTTTCCTGCAATCAGTGCTGCTTTCCTTCCAGGAGTCCCAGCTGTGTGCCCAGCAGCCGGTGCAGAGTGAATTAGTGCAGAGGTGCCAGCAGCTGCAGTCCAGGTTATCTACACTGAAGATAGAAAACGAAGAGGTGAGCTAACTGACCCAAATCAGGAACCCTTTTGCAGTTTCCAGAGGGCAGTGGCAGCTAATTAAGGAAGAACGGAGTTGTTGTGCTCCTCTTCTATGAAGGTTTCTAGTAAAATTCAAGAGTAAGGCAGCAATATGTTAGGTTGTGACATGGCATAAAGGCTGAGTGCATGGAGGGGAGCCATTAAAATATGGACTCACCCCTTGTTTTTCCCCCGTCCTTAACTCAATGGAGGTGGTTTGGTTGCAAAAAGTGTGTTTGGCCAGTTAGGAGGAGAAGCTGAGTTTAATGCTTCGACGTGAAGTCAGTGAATAACGGAAGGCAAGAGCTAATTTTGGGTTAATTGGTCATCTAGGGTGAGGAGAGTTCTTGGGCAAAATTGGGACCCCCTTTTTGTCTGACAGGCTGATTGTGGCCCTCGGCAAAGACTTGCAGTGCACCAAAGCCTTTTTGTAATCTCACGTTTCTGTTACACCCAAGGAGATGTAATTACAGAAGTGAGGTGTTTCTTTCTTTCTTCCAGCACTCCTTGCTTTGAGGTTAAATTTCCCTGCTTCCCTTCCTCACATCATCCTGTAAGGGTGCAGCTCTTGTCTGACTGTGTTCAGCATGCACCAAGCCTTCATTCTGGGGATGGTGTTCTGTTAATGAGCAGAACTTGTACCTCTCTTATGGCTCACAGGACGTGAAACAATTCTTGCTTATTAGTAAAATGCTCTGCAGTAACATGAATTCTTTCTTTGTTTCCCCACTTGCAACATAGCTCCATTTTTCTCAAGCATTTTCTCTTATTCTTGCTGGACAGGTGAAGAAGACCATGGAAGCCACACTGCAGACAATCCAGGACATAGTCACAATAGAGGACTTTGACGTCTCTGACTGCTTTCAGTACAGCAACTCTATGGAGTCAGTTAAATCCACTGTATCAGAAACCTTCATGAGCAAACCAAGCATTGCCAAGAGACGAGCCAACCAGCAGGAGACAGAGCAGTTCTATTTCACAGTAAGGAGTTAATTTTCAGTGTGAGCACATATAATGTTTTTAGAATTATGCTTGCAGGAGAGAGCAAAATAATGCTATCATCTTGCAAAAGCGCTTGTGTAATTGATTTTGGACAAGCAGAGTGAGTATATTAGGTTGTAAAAAGAGTTGCTGTGAGTTCTTTACAAGTATACTGGGATATGCTTGTCTGTTGATGCAAGCTTAGTGTGGATAAATTGTGTAAAATTTGATTTCTCCTCTGTCTGTGGGGAAAATAGCTAACAACAGGGCAAAGCTGCAGCAGTGTGCTGCTCCATAGCAGCTGCATCCGTCACCAGGCTGATCTGGCATTGGGCTGGCAGAAATATACTTGAGACGCGTTTCAGGCCTTGGAGATGTGAGGAGCAGCAACTTCAGGGTGTGATGGGCGCTGGTGAGAGGGCAGGGCTGTGCAGCAAGGTGCCCTTTGTGTAGGGGAAAATCAAATGCGTGAGCAGTGCAGCGTGCGTGCAGTGCTGAAGAATGTAAAGTGAAAGAAAAGCGTTGATTTCAAAGAGTGTAAGCCATGCTGGAAGCCCCACTTGCTGCACTGCTGGTTAGGCAGGGCTCGCAGGTTGATGCAGTGATGGGAATCAAATGGTAGCACTGAGTTGCAGCTTTCCACTGAAGGCAAGTTGTTGCACTTATGCTGGGATGGCTGGGGCAGAAGGAAGGTTTGTGTTCAGATCAGAAGAGGACAGCACAGGGTGGGTGTCTGTGCTAAGCTAATGAAGCAGTGGAGGAGCAAATCAAGGGACATTTACCAAAGGTGAGCGCATTCTTAGGACATGGGTAAGTGTTACACAAATCTCCACTGCTGATTGCTCTTCCAGCAGCACCCTGCTGGCCCACCTGCAGCACCTGATCCCCGTGCCCTGAATCACTGCCTTGTTCAGAGCTGCTCCTGGGGGGCGGAGGGGAGGAGAACTGCTTTGCTTCTTTGCTTTCCAGATTGGAGGCAGTTAAGGATGTGGGACAGGGACAAAAACTGTGCTTCTCTGCAGCCTCAAAAGCACTGAGGCTTATTCCTATGGGGTGGGGAGAGAAGGGCTGGGCTGTGCTTTGTGCTCCCACCCACCCACTGCGTTGTGCTGGAAAAGTACTGGTGTGAGTGAGGGTGTGGGGAAGGTGTCAGGCTGCTTGGATTTGAGGAGATGCTGGGTGTGAAGGTTCGCCTTCCCTGTCTGACAGCAGATTTTCACCTCTTCAGCTCTTACAACGTGGAAATAGCGTCATTTGAGGATGTTTCTCCTGCGTTGTGTCCGACCCCTCTGTGCTGTCAGGACTGAAATCCTGAGGAGTTCATCCATACTTCAGTTTCCTTTAATTTTTTTTTAAGCTAAGCCATGAACTGAACACTTGTGCATCTTTAATTCCTTCCAAAAAAAAAAAGAAAAAAAGGCCTGAAGCCTTAATTTGAAATCACTGATTCTTTTTTTTCCCCCTAAGAGCAGTGCTAACAGGGTGCAGAAGGACAGGCATGAGGAAGCGTGAGGAATACATGACATATGTGCTCCTCGTTGGTTTGGAACCCTCCCTTCCCTCTCGTAACCCAATCCCTGCAGCTCTGCTATAGGCAGGCGATGTGCTCAGCGTCTGTTGGAGCTATTTTGAGCTGTGAGCCTCCTGGTGCTGCCTCCCCTCTCCTCACATTGGCTGTGAGGCAGCAGCTCGGCGCCTTCCAGAGTCACATTTATCCTCAGATCCCCACTTACACGTTGAGAGGGGGGTCAGAATTCGGTGCAAAAACGTAACTGGTTAAGAAAACACACTCAGTATTGACAGAGGGGGGCTGCAGAGGAATTCTGCATCCTCTGGTGCTTGCTTTCTGCCGTGGAGACCCATGCTTGCTGCTGGAGCAACCAGAAAGCTGAAGCATTGCAATGGGAGGTGCTGGCACTGCCCAGAAGGAATGGATCTTGTGGTGTTTCTGTTTGGTTTTATCAACCAAAGGGACGTAGGCTGTGGAGCTGAGCAGTTAATTAAAGCTTTGTGCTTATATTGCTTCTCGATTTGTACCCTGCCTTTCTTGGGGCTTGCATCCATGTTGCTCCCGTTGTACAAATACCATTTTTCCCCTTAAGGATTGATGGTGTAGTTGGGCAAGTACCAGACCACAACTGGAAGAAGGTGAATCATGCTGGGAAAGCTGAAGGCAGGAGCAGAACCTTGCGTTACAGTGAGGGTCTTTTCCTTGTGTCTGTGTTACAATGAGAACCTTTCCCTTCTGTTTGTGTTCCTGGCTCTTTTTAAGAGATAGCTCATGTTTCTAAAGGATGGTCCGTGGTGTTTGCAGTGCCCTGTGCTGTATATTGATTGTAAACATGTGCTAATTATAACATGACTGGCTACTGTACAACGGTGTTCCGTGTGCTGCGGCACAGCAGAGATAAATAATGATGCTCTGAGCTGCAAAGAGATGAAAGAGCTGTAAAAACTGCATTTGCAGAGCTGTGAAAGATCAGGAGCAAGTGGGAAAAGTGTCTGTGTGATTGTATCATGTTTCTCCAAGGGAACAAATCCCAACTTCTGTAGTATCTCTATTTGTTTTGCCCTGTTTTTCCCCCACCCAAGGCTGTGTATCACCCAGAGTGGAGGCAGACGCAGTGTTTGACGAGTGAAGTGGGGTGAGGGAGGTTAAATGGGAGAATAAGCACAGTAGCAGCCTTTTAGCTGGGAGAAACAGATTGCTCATTCAGCTGGCGGTGATGCATTTCCATTTCCCCGTCTGAGGAGGAGATGTTTGACAGCTCCTCAGATGTCTGAACGACGACAGACGTTCCACTGATTCCACAGTGAGACAATGGATAGGAATGGCACACAGATATGGATGGGCAGAGCAGTGGGTTTGCACCCACCTGGGGTGGGGGGGGGGGGGGTGGATGCATTCTTTGCACTGCAGATCTCAGTGCAATTCGCTTCTTGGTCACTGCATTCAGAATTCGGTGACCTACAGATGCAGTCATAGCAATCAGCTGTCCACTCATCACGTTGTTTTCTTCCACTCTTCCAGAAAATGAAGGAGTATCTGGAGGGCAGGAACCTGATCACGAAGCTTCAGGCCAAGCACGACCTCCTTCAGAAGACCCTGGGAGAAAGTGAGTGGGGACCTGCCTGCCTTTGCCTGCGTTACCCAGCTCACTGTCTAGAATTACCCAGCAAAGTGGCCGTTTTCACGTTTCACGAGTTTCCTTTTTCCAATCCTCCCGTTGGAGAAGCCAGCTGACCTTCATGGCTGCTTGAATAATGGGGAACAGAAAGAGCTTAATGAGTCATTAGCGTGCATCGCTCGTTTGGTAGAAACGAAGCCTGTGTCTGCTTGCTCATCCTGACCCCTCCCCATTTGTGCACGTTCTGCTTCTCACTGAATGATCCATACTGAGCAAACCTCGTGGCTTCAGTGCCTCAGACTTCAGATCAGTGATCAGTTCCAAAGCACTGCCTCGTTAGGTGGGTCGGAAGGTTTGCTCGCATAGAAGCTCGGCTGCTTCCAACCTCTGGGGTTCGATGCAGACCGAGCTCCTCGTGTAAGCGAACGTGGCTTTTGTTTGGAGAAAAATGAATGAATTTGGCAGCATGGAGAATCTGTTGCCCATCTGCATGACACTGGGCGTTTGTTATTAGTGTCGGAACAAAGCATGAGTTCTTTTCCTCCATGCTATGGGCAGATTGTGTTGGCCAAACGTGCCTGAACTACGCATCCAAGTTTCCATAGAAAGCTGGCTGCCTCCTATTTGCAGAGGAGAAGGTTTTGAAGGTCTGGATGTCAGGTCACAGACTGACTCTGGGTTTCTAGGCCAGGGAAGGGCTCGTGGTTGTGATTTAATGGGGCTCCCCACCGTTTGTGCTGTGCAAATCTTCTGAATGGAAACTTAAACAGCATGTGGTCCTTTTAAGCACTTTGCTTTCGGTTTGAAAATTACACTACAAAAAGAAAACAACAGCAAAAAAAACCAAACCACTGCTGCAATAATTAAGAGCTTCGTGTTTATCAGAGCCAAACTGGAAGGTAAGGCATGAAATGAACCTTGTGCTTGGTAGAGGCTCTCATCTTTCTGTTAGTCTGCAAAGAAGGATGGGTTCAGGGCTCTGTGTCCTTGAGGTATTACTTCTGCCTCTCAGTATCTCCCAGTGATGCCGCAGTGCCTCTATGAGTGATGACTTTCCTGGATCTCAGCTGATCTGTGCACCCAGCCCTATTTTCTCTTACCCTGCCTGTCCCTCACAGCGAGCCCAGGCTGTGCTGGGGGGGGAAAGAGGAGGAAATGAAATGTGATTTCTGCATTGCTACGTAGGTTTAAAGGCTGCTTCTTTTCTTGTGCGGTTGCTTTGCAATAGCAGAGCTTAGTTGCTCTGCAAAGGGCCCAGTGTGTGCCAGGCTGAGCTCCAGCAGCTCCCAAAAAACATCTCTTCTGTCACCTGTGCGGTGGGAGGAGCTGAGAAAGCCAGGCACGTTGTGTGTTGGAGTTAGCAGGTTATTGGTATGAGCGGTAACCGTGTCGAGGTCTCTTTGTAAAATGGCACTTAAATGACACGTGGGCAAATAAAATCCCTTTCATGAGTCCCAGGAACACGTTTAGAAGCATTGCTGAAAAACATGCATACAGCTGCATGCCTTCTGTTCCTGGAAACTCCTGGGTTTGTTTTGGGTTTTGTTCTTTGCCCCATTCTCAGGCAACATTTCATAGTCCTCTTGCAAGGTACCTTAATCTAAAGATGCCAAGTTTAGACATAGCAGCAGGTCTTCCTGTGTGAGCAGTGACACGAGCAGTGATGTCCCTGCCTGCTCTGCAGGAGCCCCTTGATGCTGCTGCAGCCGTGGGATCTATATATATGAATATTCTGTAATGGAAATGGGACAGATGGCTGGAAATTCTGCTTCAGAATAACATTTTCGTGTAAATTATGCACTGTTTGGGCTTTAGGTGGGGAAGGGAAAGCAGCTATCAAAGATGCGTTCAACTCCTTGTCAGCCATCAATTAGCCACGTCCCTCCTTCCTTCCTCCTCCTCCTCAGGAGCAGGAAGGCACTGCAGGAAGGTGGATTTCCAGCTCGGATCAGTGTGGTTTTGCTGATGCTGGCCTGGCCAGAGTGATTCCCACAGCCCACACTGCTTCGACGTCTCTCGCTGCGCTATTTCAGAGCGATGCTGCATAGGCAGCAGTTGTTAGCTTGGCTGCTTCCTCACAAACTCAGTGCAAGTCAATGGAACGTTTTTCTAGATGTTTGTGGAAAATATCATTAAACGTCTGCCTCCCAAAATAGCCTCATGCAAGCGAGCTCAGTCCATGGGCTAACAATTCTGCAAATGTTTCCAATCTTGCTAAGTGGCTTTATAAAGTATAATCTCTCTCTCCCTAGCAATTCCCCTGGGAAAGGGGAGGGCGGGAGAGGTTGACAAGCCCAGTTTTTTGGCAGCTGAAGTCACCAATTAAGAGTGCACAGGGAACCCACTTCCAAAAACGATGCTTTCTAAAGGAAGAGTGCTGGGGCAGCCCGAGCTGTTCTGTGTTTCCTGGGGGGCCGCGCTCTGCTGACCTCCTTGGCAGTGCTGCAGGGATGCTCACATCCAACCCTCCTGTCTCTCCTTGTCCTCCTCCTCCCAAACCTGGCCCTGCACATCAGCAGAAGGTATTTTCCCATTCCCCTAATGAAGTGATGTTTTGTTTTTCCATTGTCTCCACCACAGGTCAGAGGACTGACTGCTCTCTCGCCAGGTAGGTGTGGCACAAAGGCTCGCTTTTGCTGCAAATCAATTGCCAGCCCATGATATGCACGTGTTAGGGGGAAAAAAAAAAGGAATAAAATTCATTTCACTGCTGTGTGACCACATTCCCATCCTTAAACACCACTGCAACACATGAGTGCAGTGGTGATGCTTCTGATTTTTTTTGCCCCATGCTCTGCTCTGCAATGGAACTGAACTGCAGCAAGCCCCAGAGAATCACCTCCTCACTTGTAATTAGGACCAATCACCAAGCAATAACTAACCTTCCCTTGATGGGGTTTTTATAAAGCATAACAAATGTCTGCCTGCAGATGGATGGGTTTGGGGAGCTGGGCTGTGCCTGGGGGCTGTGCATCATCCTGCCTTGTAACAAAGGGAAGGTGATTACTGCTGATCCACAGCCATTACTACTTTTCAGATTCCTCACAGCAAAGCAGAGCTGACAGGTCCTAATTAGTGCCTGACATCTGTAATAATAAAATATTATTCATCATGAAACAATTTTAAATATCAAAGAATCATTACTGCTAATAGTTTAAAATAGGCCTTATTGTCAGTGACAGCCCATGGAATCTGCTTGCCATTTTTTTTTTGGTTTTGCTTCTTTTTTTGTGGCTCATTCCGTGTTTTTGATTTATTTTTTTTCCTAAAAGGAATTTCCCCTGAATTAACAATCTTTTTTTTTTTTTTTTCCTCCCCCAAATTGCAGTTCTAATCACCTTATTTATAATTCAGCAGCCATCTGCTTCAATGAAAGGCATTAGGGCCTTTCTCCCACTATTTCCCATACTTCATTTTTTTTTTTTACCAGGGACTACGGGAATCTTAAACCCCAGTAATAAATCTTAGGGCGAGATCTTGGCAAAGGAAGGCTCCTTCCTTATTCCCCTGCGATTAATGTCTCCCAGCATCACTAAATGAGGCCATCACGATTTGAATCGAGTTGGCTGAGGCTGGCTGGTGTTGGGGGGCACTCATTTATGTGTCTGTTTGAAGGCTTTCCCATGCAGGCATGGGGCTGTGCAGCGATGCTCTCCGGCAGCTGCTCCCACCTGCTCCAATTTATAGCAAACTTCACCTCGAGTGAGGAGTGGATAGAACAGATTTCCATATGGTTGGAATTAAAACGTCAAGGGTAATCTTTTGTCAGAGCCTTGGGCTCCCTTGTGTCTGCATCGGGTTCGTGGTGATTTAAAGTCACTTAAAATCATATGAAGTTCCGTGCGTTGAACGAGACCAAGTCATTATGATTTGTATATCTGGCTCCTTCCCTCCCAAATCAGCGTGGCTTGGAATACCAAGCGAGAGCTGCAATAGCAGAGAATTATCTTGACTTTTTCTCCTCTGTTTTTCCTCTGGCATCGATGGGCTGTTCTGATCTCATCAGCGGCAGGCGAAGCTCCACTGTAAGAAAGCAGGTAATCAGTGTTTGCTTAAGTAATGGGGTGCCTGTGTGTGTGTGTGTGTGTGCGTGCAAATGAGGATAGATGGGAAACTGAAGCCTTTCCATCCTTTTCTTCCACGTCCCATCTCATCCTCCTTTAAATGGAGCTGCTGCCTGCTCGTTCACTACCTGAAATCAATAAACACAGATCCGCAGCCTCCATTCGTTTTCTTTGACAAAAACTTCAAAAAGGGTTTTGTTCTGCCAGCGTTTCTGAGGGACCTGGAACCAAAGAAGCCAAACAGCCTTGAGCTGTCTGCACGGTCATGGTTTATGGGTTTCATGCTGCTCTATTTCTTTGTCCCCTTTCCCTTTGTTTTCTCTCTGGAATGCTATTAGAGCAGTACCTACTTGCTTGTTGCCTCCTTGTAATGAAGATTTACAACAGCAGTGCATTGGTTTGCTGGCTGTAGTGAGTAATTTATTACTTTTTAGAACCTAAGCAGATCTGGAACTGCACTGGAGCAGAACGTGGCAGATGAAAGGACAGATTTGCTCTCCGTTGTTTCCCCCCAATGCACCCCCACCCCATTTCTGCAGCACGTTTCGATATGGGGAATATGGAGAGCTGTATAAAGCAAAGCTCATGTCCATAGCAGTGCTATTGAGAAGATCTGGGTAGTCTTGCAGTCTTGGAGCACGTTATGCTCTGGGTTTTTGGAGGCTTGGAGGTTTGCCTTCATCGCCAGTCATTGTAATGAGGCCAAATGAGAATTTCCAGTCCTGCTTTTGTTCTTCTTGGTTGGTTGGTTTGTTTGCCATCCCCTCTGCATTCTGACTGCTTTTCTTTTCTCCCCGTTGTGCAGGATTCCTCTCAAGCCATTCCCCTGGTCGTGGAGAGCTGCATACGGTTCATTAGCAGGCATGGTGAGTTCATGGGCAAAAAGTTTCCTATTCTCTCTCTCTCTGTGTAACTTTATATATACGTACAACTTTATAGACCCAGAAGCCTTCTGAATTGCTCAGAGTAGCTTGGGACACAATACTTACACAGATGGAGACTGCAAGATAAAGAACTAAGCTGGCTTTTTGCTATGTGCTTGACACTGTGTGCTCCTAATTCCTCCAGGCTGCTGCACGTAAGTGATGCTGTAAAGATAGAGCAGTAAGCTGTGCTTCCAGCAGCGTTCCTTTATGAAATAAGGTCCCCATCCTGAAGCACCACTCACACCTCACCTCCCTTCACCTTGTTTTGGGACGTGAAATGTGGCTTTCACCACTAATAATTGTGCTTCTTATAGAGGAGGAGGAATACTCCCAGCACTGAATGTAGGAGGTCAAGTAGTGAATTAATTGCTTCCTTATTGCTGCAACGAGACGATCTGTCCCTATTTCTGAGGTTAGCTCCGTAGCCTCGAATGCTGTAGAAGATTTTATAGGTTTGTTTCAATTTGTTTTCATTTTTAATCAATATCATCTGTTGGTAGCATGAGAAACAGCTGTTAATTAACATACGTAGAAAGAGGTTGCATTTATCTTCATTAACCAAGACAGAGCCAAATAGCAGGTCTTGTTTAGTTTTCCTTGTCTAATTACCATCTCACATTAGAAACTATAATTGGGAGTTCCATTCTCATCATCACCTGGGAGAGCCAAGGGCTGTAATCCTTTACTGAGGCCATAATTGGACACTTGCTGGAGAAATCATTGAATCCACATTGCGATGCAAATCAGAGCACAATAAAATGGGAGACATCAGGAGGTTTTATTTTTAGGAGTGTGTTCCTGGTTGGGTCACCAGCAGACACATTTTTCAACAAAGTCAACTGATTTCTGCACAGTGAGAGATGGTGGCCTGAAGGTACAGCCTGCAATGAGGAGGAATGTGCTTTTAGACTACAGATCCACTTGAGTGGGAAGGAGCCATACAGCTGCTGTAGGAGTGAATGTGGTTGGAGGTAGCCTGGCTGACATTTACAACTGCTTTCCTCTATGGGCATGGGATGAATGTCATTCCCCTCCTTGTCCCTTCACACTCAGAGTTGTTCCTTTTTGCTGTTGTGAAGCTGTGCCACAGTTGCTAGCTGCAGCACTACAGAGTTCCATTGCATTGTGATAAGAACAGTGCCAGAAATTGAGAGGAACAGCAGTGCACAGATGCATTCAAGAGAGCTTATTTAGTTTATGGTTGTCATTATAGATAAAGCAGAGGCCTTGCAGCACTCCCTGTTTCGGATAGCATGCAATTAAAAGCCTCAAGTGAATACGAGTTGATTTTGCAGACGTGAAGAAGGCTTTGTTCATGAGTTGGTTTGTGATGGTTGGTGCTCATCTTACACCATGCAGCCATATGGTGGTGGTGGTGGTGGGATGCTGGAACACCTCACCTAGCTGCCAGTTGGTTTTCGTGGCTTTGTTCGTGGTGGTGTTTAGCAGGAATGGCTTAAAAACCATCCTGGAGCCCCGGGTTTGGGTGGTGCTGGGGAGTGGAATGCTTCCATTTCCATGGGCTGCTTTGCCCTGGGCCCATAGCAGTGTTGCTCCTGAGAAGCGAGCTGCTTCCTCGTGTGGTTGGCAGTGTTGTACTTTTGGCTGTTAAGTGATTAGGTTGTGATTTTTCTCTGGGTTGTCAAATCCCACGGGATCCTCCAGGGTGCAGGATGGCTGCTATAACCAAGGTATTGTGTCAGTTCCTTGGGAAGGCTTAATATCTCTTCCTCAGTGCTGCTGTGCTCTGTTCCTGTACCCATCCACACGCACACAGTATGTAGGAAGACTGCTTTTCTCACAGCATCCTTGTTTTGGTCCATGTTTCTTACATTTCCTGCATCACATACACCACTATAGCTGAGCAGGGTGCCGGCTCATTGATCAGCATCTCTCGTTGCCTTTCAGGTTTGCAGCACGAGGGGATATTCAGGGTGTCTGGATCGCAAGTGGAAGTGAACGACATAAAAAATGCATTTGAGAGAGGTAAGGAGGATCTTTTCCAGTGTCTCAGCCATGATTGCCAAAGGTGTCAACGTGTCAGAATGTTCTGAAATGGTGGGTTTTGAATGCAACTTCCATTCTGTTCCTGCACTGTTTGTTTCCTGAGTGACTGTAGCCCAAACACCTCTCTGTGCCCATTAACCTTGAATTCTCCATGTTGTTTGGCATCATGCTTTTTCTCTTGTAGGGTGTATAATAAATATTCTGAACTCAATCCTCTCTCATGTCCAACAGCTTATTGATTATTTGCAGCGCTGTAGAATAGAGAGGAATTCATTATTGGGTGTAAATTATTTTCCTGCCCATCCCCTGCAAGCTCTGTGAGCAGTTTGTTTGCTGGAGGACGAAGTCTTGTGTATTCCATGTTCTTAGAATGCAACCTGGCTACATTTATTTTAAATATCAGCAAATGAGAGTAAGTTTCAAGATGAGTTAACATGGTGTAGCTTTTAATAGATTTCATTTCTTTTTTTTTTTTTTTTTTCTATGTAAAGAACCTTTCCATACAAAGGCATAGAATGACTGGGAAGCTCCTGACTCATCAGCTTCTTGCTGGGCTGCTCTCCCAAGCTGAGCAGGTTCAGAAGAGGCACTCAGGCAGTCCTTGCAGCCCTGCTCGGGTCACTGGAGACAGCAGGGCTGGTGTTAAGTCTCTGTGTACATCACTCGTGGGGGAAATGGTTTCAAACTGAAGGAGGAAAGATTTGGATTGGATATAAGGAAGAAGTTTTGTACAGTAAGGGTGGCGAGGTGCTGGAATGGGTTACCCAGACAGGTGATGGAAACAGCTGAGGTCAGGCTGGTGGGGGGCTGTGAGCACCTGATGGGCTGTGGGTGTCCCTGTTGGTTGCAGGGGAGTGGGACCAGATGGGGAAGGGTCCCTTCCAACTCAAAGAACTGTAAAATAATATGGTTGGTATGTTACTGAGCTTGCTGTTGGGAGAGAGCAGCAGCAGGCTTTTGGGAAGGGAGGATTTTAATGGCCAGCGTGGCATCTAATGTCAGCCACCTCGATCTCCATCAGCTTGAGAGCAAAAATTCTCAAGAGCAGAGGAGGCAGAAACGTGTGTCACACTGTGAGTAGAGGCTTGGTATCAGTTAGGCCCCTTTCAAATAAAAGGAATAGCTGTCATCTTGAGAAAGCAGCCCGTTGTTCCAGCACTAACGTGCAGAAATAAATGATTTCTTGCTTCCTCTCACTTGTTTCTCTGATATACAGGACTGACAAAGTTAACAGTAATGTCCCTGCAGTTTATTACTTCCACCAGAACCCTTGGTGGCAGTTAATATCAAGGATAATGCTCTGGTTCTTAGTGCCCATTTATTATCTGGCGTATTATGAAGATTACAGGCAAGCTTTGGTAATTCCAGTCACATAATGAATACATATAGCTTCAATCTCAGGTTTGCCCCGTCATTAAATCTAATTATATGCGATGGGGAGTTTTCCATAGGGAGCAACTCCTTAAGTGGGCATCTTCTCTTTTGTCACACAAACAGGGGCATATCTGCAGTGACAAACTGTTTGTCCCAGAAACATCCCCTGCAGTTCAGCACAAGGTGTGTGCTCCTGCTGAGCCTGCTTATGGTGCTCATTGCCCTCTCAGGTGTGCATTGAATGCAGTTGGGCTTCAGTTGTGAGTTTGCTGCTGAATGTTGCCCTCAGCAGTGGCTCGGTGAAGCTCTCACCGTACCAGAACCCTGAGGTTTCTGTCAGAGGCTTCTCTTCTTGACTGCTGCCTTCAGGGAGCTCTGCCTCATTGCTGTTAGTGCAGCTGGAAGGGGTGGGATGAACTCTGTGCTGCGTAAATCTTTTCCTCCAGCTGAGTTGCATCCTTCCATCCTGATTGTTTTCTCCACTCTTCTGATCTTTCTTGCTTGTTCCTTTGTCACCAAGGTGAAGATCCTTTGGCTGGGGACCAGAATGACCATGACATGGATTCAATAGCAGGAGTTCTGAAGCTCTATTTCCGAGGGCTGGAGCACCCTCTCTTCCCCAAGGACATCTTTCATGATCTGATTGCCTGTGTCAGTAAGTACAGATATAGAAATGAACAGATTGCAAAGGCTGGATGGTGGATTTGTCTGAGATAAAGGTTTGTGCCAGGATTCTTCAAAAAGAAAAAAAAAAAAGAATAGAGCAAAATCCTCTGCTTCTGAAAAAGAACTGATCTTCAGTTACTTGCAAAGGCATCGCGCACAGGACCTGCAGCCTTATCAGAAGGTGTGAGAAATGCTGCTTCAGAAACAGGAGGTGTTTCCAGCAGGGTTTCCTCCTGGTGCTAATAGATCTGCTGCCTGTGTGCTGACACTCCTGCATGCTCTGTTCAGCAAGGCAGTAGCCATCTGCCTTTGGTTGCCACACGGGGCCACCCGTTGCCTCTCGTTACAGAATTTCAATCACAAGAGCAGTGGCAGTCCAGTTGTTCACATTTTTGGTTGTTTCTAAAGGTGGTTATGGTGGGCGGGGGGGGGGGTCCTGTGTTTTGCTATTGGAGTAACCTCATGTTACACAGCCTCACTATTGCCGTGTTGCTTTGAATGAAAGAATGATTCCATTGTCCTGGTGGTGAAATGGCCTTTGCAGTGGTGGCCTTTGAAGCAAAGCAAGAGATAACTGCTTCTGAAATGACTCGTGATTGTCTTCTCCTGATAAATGCATTTACAGAGTTGAATTCACATTACATAAGAAGAAAAAATCTGCTTCCAAATCAACTCCCCTTTCTGGGATGATTTATGCTGCCCACTTGTTTCTCAGTAGGCTGCTGCACACAGAGCTTTTTGCCTCACCCTTTAACTATGTTAATTCTCCTTTTGAGTGTTGTACAATTTCATTTTTTTTTTTCTTGCACACCCACCTTTCTAAGCTAACTTGAATGAGCTATTGTGCCAGAGCTATTGAAGGAGATGACATCCAGTGCTCCCACGCTAGGAAGGAGCCTGCAGTGAGGTTTTTCCATGTTCTGGGCCCTTAGTTGCAAAGGCATCACACACAGGACCTGCAGCCTTTGGCAGGCAGGTGGTGAATCCAGGAAACGGGCTGAGCCTTGTGCTGTGCTGGCTGCATGTTTCAACATTTCACTTGGGAACCATCCCATGTACCGACTGCATTTGGACTCAGTGGCAAGCTGGGGACGCGCTGATAACTCGGTGATGCTCTTTCTTCCTTTCAGCAATGGATAATTTGCAAGAGAGAGCGCTCCACATCCGAAAGGTGCTTCTGAACCTCCCTAAGACCACTCTGATCGTAATGAGATACCTCTTTGCGTTCCTCAACCAGTGAGTACCTGCTGCAGGGCCAGCCTTGGCATTGCTGCAATCTGAGCAACGATCTAAAGCCCAAATGTCATTAGATGACTCCTGCATCTGTCTTTCCTGAGCTTTTGAGCCTTGCTGACGTTCCTCCAGATGTTAATGCCATCTCCAAGGAACTCCAGCAGTGGAAGTGAATAATGTTGGCAAACGAAGCGAAAAGTGATAAGGAGGGATCAGAAATTGCATCCCGCGCCAGCGAGGAGCACTGTGTACTAAATAGTATGACTGACATTGCTGTTTTAAAGCTGTCCATCACATCTGATGGGTTTGTTGGGCAGCCCAACAGAATCATAGAATTGCTCAGGTTGGAAAAGGCCTTGAAAACCATCAAGTCCAACCGCAGCTTCCTCCAGCACTGAGGTCTTGACACCTGGGGTAGCATGAAAGGAAAATGTCCTACCTGGGAGTTAGCACATTTAAATATTGCCCTGCTGAGGTTGGTAGTGTTGAGTGATGCTGCTGTTCTCATCTTAACAGCAGGAACAAAGAAAAGGAGAGATTGCATCGGGATGTGTTTTAAACCTGCAGAAGGTGGTTAAACTATAAACGGGGATTTGAGCAGGGCTGGGATCAAATCAATAAGGCTGTTAAAATCTCGTTGGGGTTTCTATTTCATCTCTTTGTTATCCTGTCAGTCTGTCTTTTTTTTCTTCACAAAACCCCAGAATATTCAAGTTCCAGGAAAACAGCATCAGCAGCAGGAAGCCCAAAACCAGCCTTCCTCCCTCATCTGTGTTCTCCAGCAGATGATGGTGGTGATGATAACGTTCTCTGCTGTTAACCCTCCTCCCCACATCTGTCTCTTGCAGTTTATCTCAGTTCAGTGAAGAGAATATGATGGATCCCTACAACTTAGCCATCTGCTTTGGGCCAACGCTGATGTCGGTGCCTGAAGGTCACGACCAAGTCTCTTGCCAAGCCCATGTCAATGAACTGATCAAAACCATCATCATCCAACATGAGAACATCTTCCCAGGACCCAGGGAGCTGGAGGGTCCGATGTATAGCAGAGGTGGAAGCACTGAGGATTACTGGTACGATGGGTTCCACTGAGGGGAAAATGAATGGGTGCACATTTGTTTGCTGGTCAGAATGCATTTTGCATTGTCTTCAATAGGATTCAGGCATCTAGCCCAGCCTCTCAGATTCAATATAATGCAAGAGAAGATGTCTCTGCTATCTCTGGACAGTCATTAACACAGAAAGTCTCTCCAATCCTGGTTTTGCATCCTCTGGTTGTGTAGAGTGGCTTTAGTTCAGAGGAAGGATCGCTTGCAGCCGAACCCAGAAAGCTGTGGCATGGTCGAGCTTTCAGGGCAGCACTGATGGTGGGGGGAGGGAAGAGAGAGGAATGCAAAATCACCATTTCCATCCAGCTTAAAGCTGGAGAGGCCCGGCCGCGTGTTCAGTCTGAAAGCAACATCTGGAAGCAATTCAGCCAGCGCGGCTCCTGTCATCTGCAGGGAAAGGTGGGGGAGTGGGGGAAGGAGAGGAGGTGTTTTCTTTCCTACTGGCTGGGCTGATCTCTCCCACTGAAAATGAGGAATGTTAAGTCGTGTCCTGCTTCTCCCCCCAGCCCCCCCCCCCCCCAAGTTCCCTCCTCCGCTGTCCCAAGAATGCAAATGATTATTTTCATATACTAAAATAAATATATTTTTTGAAATGAAGTCACTCTGGTGACAGAGCTGCCCTTGTTTTCCCGTCTTGTTCCAGAATAATTATAACTATCAGCTCATTCCATGTATGTGCAGTGAGAAGCAGTTATTTCTCACTAACTGCTGTCTGCAGAATTCTTACCAGTGTCTCTTTTGGAAATCTGATTTCTTCATTCTGACATTTCAAATTAATGTTACGTATAATTGGATTGTACAGGGGGAAAAAGACTTAAGAATTCTTAAGACCTTCAAGAAATACGCCAGCAAAAGTTTTTGTCCTGTAAGGTGGAGGGGTTAACAGTGAGAAATGCTCAGCACGGTGCAGTGTGTGCAGCAATTCACATCAGGGTGTAGGGTGCAGCACGTCCTGCAGAGTAGCACTGCTTTCCTGGAGGCACTTTGCCCTTCCTAACCGCCCTGGTGTGAGACCCTGCTGGGCACAGAGGGGTAAAAATGAGCAGGGAAGGCTGCTTATGATGCAAGGAGAAGCATCTGGTTCCCACTGCAGCCTTCCCACAGCCCCCTATGCTGTTCACATAGCTGCTGGTTGCTGCCCACGGGGCTCCTCGCTGCAAAGCATGCCTGAAGCAGAGGGAAGCCATGCAGCTCAGCCCATTCATTGGGAGTGAAGCCTGTGATGTTTGTAATTGCACTGTGCCACTTGGCTGCTCTCAGCATTTTGCTTTGGAGCTGGCCCTGTGGGTGGACACGCCACGGAGGTCAGAAGCAGCTTGCCTGGGGACAGGGTTCGGAGTTGGTGGTGGAAATTCAGGGCCTGTGATGCAGGCATCTTTGAAATACCGCCTTGCTTCCAGCCCACAGAGCTTTGCTGCTGTCTGTCTGTCCGTCTGGCAGCATAGAGCAGCTCAGTGGTAGCAGCATATTCATTCCTACGTGCTGCCGTTGCAGGGAAGAGGACAGCACAGAGATGCTCCGGCAGCACACCCAGCCTCACTCAGCCCTCACCATGATGTCCAGCAGCCCCAGGTTCTCCTCCCACACCCTGGGCTTGCAGGCGGGTGCTTTGGCACTGAGTGCTGCTGGAGGCACGTGGGCTCCTCTGCAATACTTAGCTGTGCAGCAACTGGCTGTATGCGACATGACTTCACAGTCTGCACGAAGCCTTAACCCTCAGTTCTCTGTTCCCCCTGGGACCTCCGTTTGGCCTTAAATCCTTCTGTAAACTTTATGAAGTAGCGTGGGGGCTTTGCAAAGGATGGGAAAGGTTGGTTCTGAGGCACTGACTCAGATGTGGATTACGCACAAACGGGATGCTAGAATTATTCAAACCTTTTACCCCTTCTTTTTTTCTTTTTTTTTTCCATTCTCTTTTAAAGGAGTAGGAGAGGTAGGTGTTCCTGCGGGTCCTGCCAGGATCTGTCTTTATGTAAACATAAATGAGTACTCCTGGTGGGTTTGGTGCTCTGTAAATAAAGATTGCAGGCGATCCATCTAACTGGTGAGATGGACTGGGCAGCCTGTGATGAAAGGGAAGGAGGGAGATGGCAAACTCAGACCTGGAAATAGCACTGTGAATGTAGAAATAATTTCCCCCAGGAAGTGGCGGCTATCTCATCAGTCACATAATGAGCTAATTAGAGCAGTGGAGATGATAGCTGGGGGAATCGAATCGTTCTGGCATAGCAGAGAGCAGACCGACCCGATGTGCCATTGCTGCCTGACTCCTAAAGATCTCCAGAACCCTGGGCTGCAAGGTCTGAAGTGAGGCTGTTCTGACAGCATACAGAAGCTGTTCAGTTTGCTGAAGCAAATGAGAGCTTGCTTTGGTTGGGTTTTACAAGCTGACTTCAGCATGTGCAAATGCATCCATCCAAGTGGAACCTGGCTGCTGACTTCCCAAATGAACGTTCCTGATTATCTTTGATTACTATGATTTATTTATTTATTTATTTATTTTTGTAAATGAGGGAGCTTAGTGAAGCACTGTCTGTTTGTTTCCCCTCTGTTGTAGTGAAAGTCCTCACGGAGAAAGAGCCTCTGCAGAGGATGCAGTGCAGGACGTGGCTGCGGAGCACCACACCAGCGACGACGGTTTGTAGCTCCGTGCTTCACTGCAGAACCCCGTGGGGGTGAAGGGGGGATGGAGCTTTGCAATTTCGCTTCAAAGTTAAATCTAAAACGGGGTTGAAGTCACAAAAACACCACGTTCAGCATTTGCTCCCCTTGAATCCTGCACCTTTGTAAAGCAGCCCTTTCTGCCAAGCGTTGGTCGGTTTAGCAGCAGGCCTGGGCACACTGCAAGCTGCTGGTGGATTTTGGAGTTGGAAGGCACAGAGGAAGGATGGAGCCAGAGGCTGAGTGTGCTTCAGTGTGCTCTCCCACTCCTCTCTGTGCGTGCCAGGCAGTTCTCCTCCAGTAGCTCTGGCAGGGAGCTCAGTACCTTGAGCTGCAGTGGTTCTGCCTCATGGAAGCAAGCAGACAAAAATCCAGGACTGCTCACCTCCCCTGGCAAGACAGATTTTAGGGCAGGGTCCTGGTGGCATCTCTGCTTGATAACTTTTTGGTCTTAGGGAAACTCCATTACCCTTCTTTGTGGCCCCATTAGTAAAAAGGGATGCCAGCTGTGAGAATTGCCCAGGATTTCCTAAGGTCTCGGGGTGGCTGTTGCACCTCCAAAGCCTTTTTCTTCAGTGGGGAACAGCTGCGTGTGAACACCAAAGGAAAATTACATTATTGATGTGAAACCGGTCCCCAGAGTATAACAAAGAGTGTAACCAGCATGTAAGGCAGAGTGACCGAAACAGGATACAGTATCTTTATTTTATTTATTTATATAGTGTGTATATATGTATATATTTTATATTTATATTCTTTTTTTGACCCCTTGCATTTTTCTTAAAGTCTTGATCTTACTTGCGATGGTCTCAGTTGTAAAGATGGGAGGAGGGTGGCTTTTCCTTCCAGCGAGGTGCTGTCATTTAAGTCTTCGTTTGGTCATTCATCATTTTGGTCTTCAGCCATTTGCTCCATAGCCCTGTCGTGCTCCTGTGCTGCCTTTTGCTCTCTCTGCTCCACCAGCTATGTAACAAACCCTTCCCGTGGCACTGCTGTGCTCCTGCTGGCTGTGTGATGTTTGTGCACCACTAACAAAGTAAGGCCAGGTTTGAGCACTGCTCAAATGCTGCAGAATCATCGGTGCTCCTGCAGCGAGGTCACGACGACCCCTCACCAGGGTTGTTGGGAGGAAACACCACGGGGTGTCCTTGCACCGTTTCTGCATGGGGTTTTTAGGTCACTTACGCAGCCAGGAGGGCGCAGTGATGGGAAAACGAGCAGCCAGCGATTAGAGATTGACACCACTCTGCAGCCTCTGGAACGGGATGGTGTGGGGCCCCTGTGCAAGGTAAAAGTTGGAGGCGTTTTGGATGGAGTTCTGCAACCTCCACGGAATATTCCATAGGAAGTAGTTGGGAGGGAGAGTTTGGCACCGAAGCAGAGGGAGAGCGGGGCCTCCATCCTTTCTGCGGGAGCAGCAAGGGCTCCTTGAGCACAGGCTCTCCTGGTTCTTTGAGTTCCCTGCACTGCAGGTGTACTCAGCAGCAGTGCTGTGACTCGGGTCGCTCAGGTTTGAGTTGTTCTCTCTCCTTCAGCCTTTAGATGAGACCTTCAGTGAGGCTGGACCTGGTCCTCCCAAGGCACAGCCGCCATCCCAACAGCACTGAAGTGCAGATGCTCGGCCGTGCGCTATCTGCAGATGCATTTTGAACAGCAGAGGAGCATGCAGGGCTGCTAAATGGAAGGAAACAAACCTAACTTTAGTAAAATTATTTAAAAACAGGCTTTCCAGACTGGCAGGACCTTGCCTGACTGGTCCTTATTCTCACAGCTTTCTGCTCTGGGCATAAGTGTAGTAGGAAAAAGCTACTGGAAATGAGAGGCTAAAATCTCTCCTGGATGAAAGCCAGAGTCCTAAAAGGCAGATTGGAAACATAAGAAACCTGAGTGCTGCTCTCATCTGGAACAATAAACACTTGTTAATGAAACAGAATTTACAGAACCGCAGCCCCGTCGCTTTCGTAAATGGAGGGGGACACCAAAAAACAGAATTCTCTCTTTTTTTTTTTAAATTTATTTAAATAATGTGAATTAAACACAGTGAAGAAGCTGGCTCCAGAGGCAAAACAAGGAAGAGGAAAGCAGGAGCCAAGGGCAGATAAGTTTATGCTTTGGGGAGTCTGGAGTGAGGCTGTTATCGCAGGCTGGGAACTCAGGCAGGCTTTGCACCCATGCTGGTGGCCAAAGGCTGAGAATGGGATTTGTGAGGCTGGCCACAGAGTTACCTGAATTGTGTCATTTGTGATAATTCCTCTCTGTCTGGTTCAGAAATAATGGAATTCAGTACTGGGGGCTCAGTGTGGCTGATGGCTCTCCTCTCACCATCAGGTCACGCAGTGTGGAGAGAGAGATGCTCTCTGGGTGCTGCTCCCATCCCACACCCTCAGTGCTCTTAGATGGGTTTACCCTACAGGTGGTCTGTGGCCCAGCTGCTGCCTGGCTCTGCATTGGGAGACCTAATTTTTGGGTGGGTGCCCCTTCAAGGAGTGATGTGCAAAGCTGTGTTTGTCCTTCTGATGAAGCATCCCATAATGGTGATGGAGATCTTGGAGCAAAACAGCACATCTCCCTCCTGGAAAGGAACCACGGTCCTGTTCCCCTGAGAAGGAGCTCTGCTTCCATGGCTGTGCTAGAAAGCTCCTTTCCAGTAATTAGCAGCTGAAGTCTGCTGGGGCCACGTGTTTGAGCTCATCTCCATTCCCTTGGTTCCAGCATGGAATTGGAAGCTGCTGTAATACATACTGACGTTCAACCAATGGCAGATTATTATTATTATTATTATTATTATTATTATTATTATTATTATTATTATTATTATTATTATTATTTTAAGCCTTAAAAAATAATCCCCACGAATTTCCTATTGATTTTTTCCCCAGTGTGTGAACGCCCACCTTCTCCCTCTGCATAACGTGGGTCCCTCAGGGACTCAGATTAGCGCCTGGCTGCAGACACAGCATGGCTGCAGTTCACCGTGGAGCTTATCAGCTAGGAGCCATCAGCAGGAGCATGTGCTGTGGCTCTGAAGCAGCTGCACAGTGCAACTCGTGGGTCTGCATAGGCAGCCATGGTGTGGGTGCTGTGTTTTCAGCGGTTCCTGCAGCACTTCCATGAGCACAGCAGCCTCCTGTGGTAGCAGAGCCCCTTGTCCTGGGCTGGGTGCATCTGATGGGCAGCAGAAGTTTCCTTCTGAATAGCTGCTTCATTTCCAAAGCAGCTTGGAATCAGAGGTTTCCTCCCCTTAAATGCTAAGAAGAAATCCTGCCTGCCAGCCCAGAGGTGTAGTTGAGCTGCCTTTCCGAAACCACCACGTAGGCAGAATTTGTCCTGGGGTGCATCTCACTCCTCGCTTTAATAAGGTATTAATTTTGCCACTGTCGTTTCCATCTGGATGCTTGAATTGCTGTCAGTGGGTTTATGACAAGAAATGCAGATGTGGCTGTAACACAGAGCTCAGATACACCTGAGATCGCAGCATCCTCACGTTGTAGGGACTCCCCTCTGAATCTTCCTGCTCTCTGCTACCTTAAAGCATCGCCGTCCTGCGTTCCGTGCTCTCTTTGTGAACTGTTTGCAACAGGTACGAAGTGCTGGATGCTCCCCGATCCTGGGCGCGGAGTGAATTCCTGTTTGTTCCTTTCTGCCTCCTAGAGTGTGAGCCCATAGAAGCAATAGCGAAGTTCGACTACGTCGGCAGGACTGCGCGAGAGCTGTCCTTCAAAAAAGGAGCTTCTCTCCTGCTCTATCAACGAGCCTCAGATGACTGGTGGGAGGGACGCCACAATGGGATTGACGGCCTTATCCCTCATCAGTACATCGTCGTTCAGGACACGTATGTTACGCTTTTAGGTCCATCTGCGAGATGGGCTTGCCTAAAATCGGGTGTGGAATGGGGTGTTGGTGTCAAGGTGTTGACACCGCCTGGGGGAGATCTCATCCTTCAGCCTTCCCTGCGAGGAGGGGATCCTATTGAAACGAGCGGAGCTCCGCCGAGGCGGAGATGTCTGTTTGCATGGAGGTTTTAAGCTTCAGTGTGCAATAAAGGTTTGTTGGAAGGATGCAGAGCTGGGATCTGCTGGTTGCTTGCAGAACTCGGGCTCTCTTGCTTGAAAAGATGGGTAATGCAGTTTGAGATTCCGTGCTGCTGCTGGTCCTGTGCTGGTTGTGATTTCCTTCCCTCCTCCTTCCTAGCGAGGACGGTGTCTCTGAAAGATCCAGTCCGAAGTCAGAGATAGAAATAAATTCTGAGCCACCGGAGGAAAAAGTGACGGCCAGAGCTGGTGCCAGCTGCCCGAGCGGGGGCCACGTGGCAGACATTTACCTTGCAAACATCAACAAGTAAGGACAGCCTTGTGTTACTCTGTGTAATTGTGAAGGTATTGGTGATGAGTCCCGTAAAATATTCCCTTCCCTGAAGAAAGTTAATGAGCACCTCCCCCTTTGTTCTCTGCTTTTGCCTCTTCCAGCTGGCTCGCTTTTTGCTGTCCTCTATCACTGATGTGGCCAGTGCTCATTTAAAACCCCACTGGCTTCTATTCCCTACCCCTGAGCTGCCATCTGTTCCCGTTGTCCCAAATACGTCCTGTTTTGTAAGCAGAGGATACCAGGAAAGGGAGGGAGATGTGGAATTCAGTCCTCATAACCACGTGTCACCACTCCTCCTTACGTCCCTCTGCTGTTACGTCTCATTTACACATCAGTGCTGGGGTTTTGTTTCTAGGGGGTGCTGGACAATCCTGCAGAAAGCATTGTCACACGTTGTCATGATGGCTCACCTGGAGGCCCCATCTTGCCTGTAGCAGCCTTCCATCTCTGCAGCACTTCTCACCTTGCTCACTAACCGTATGCTCGCACTCAAACAGCACTTCTCTCCCTTTTGCTCTAACTTCTGCTAACAAGAAGTTGTTCCCATAGCCAGCAGTCAGCTTACGGGCTGAACTCCCCAGATTTTTATGAGGAGGCTTCTTGATCTTCTATTTACTTCACGGCAGACTTATCCCCTAAATCCTTCTGGTTGATTACTTGTTTATTATTAAAACAAAAGCAGCTCTGGGTATTGTGCAGGGACAGAATCTTAATGTGATAATTACAGTTTTATGATATTTGGAACCGTAGTTAAACAGGCTTCAGCAGTCCAAGCCTTTAAAAAGGATGTATTTCTGTTAATGCCTTTATGGACTAAAGTCCTACCCTGAGCTTGGCCCTCAGTTTACAGCAATTAGCAGAGCTCTGTTATGAGCTGTGATATCTGTTGATATCAATACCTCTGTGTTAGTCTGCATCAGCTTGGGATCCGGGTCTTCTGACTGTTATTTGTGGTGTGAGCTGTTGAAGTATTCAGTTCCATCAGACATCTATGCAATGACCAGACCTTTGCTGCAGCTTCACCACCTGCTAGTTTTGGGTAGCGTTGTGTGCAGTGTTTGTCAGGGCCATGTCCACTCCAGCAGTTCTCCCTTTACTAGGGGACCAGATATTTAGCAATAGCAGCATAAGACTCATTTTGTTGTTTTTTCTTTAGGAATGAATCTTCTGACCTATGTGTGAGCAGACTTGAGCAAAATTAAATCAGATGGTTTCGCAGTGACAGTTGTGCCACCCACTGAATTATTATTTGGATGCCAAAATCCTACTGGAGTTAACACTTTCTTGCAGTTATTCATGGGGCTGGTGCTATATATAAATGGATCCTTCCCTGTATAATGGATGCCAAGCTTCAGACCTATGGCATAAAGTGTTCTTCCGCAGTGGCCTTTGTATAATTGGAATGGAACCATGCTGTCAGACCTCATGGTGCTGGGGTAGAAACTAAATTGTTTGGACCAGTTTACCCATTTGATGTCATGTTTTGGTTCATCTGTAGCCCTGTGTCGACAGTGCCTTATGGTCCTGCTAAAGCAATGAAAAAGAAAGCTCTGTTACCACCAGCAGATATTGGAAATGATTGTTGACCTCAAACTATGGGGTTCTTTGCTTGTCAGTCTCTGAAAATAACAACTTGATGCCTTGGGCCGGGAGCTTAGTAGACTTATACTGTGTCCTCCAGTCAAAAAATTGTAGCTATGCTCTTCTAATGTAATAAAAACACATCATCAAAACCTGTTGATGGCACAGAGGGTTTTTTTTTTGTTCAGAATTAAAAGATTTACTTCATGACCAATTTAATTACGTTCCATCCAAGCTTTCTGTTTTTGCTATGAATGTGCACAGCTGCCAGACTCCTGCTGTTAGAAGCGTTTAAATGGAATGGTTCATAACTTCACTGTTTCGCAGCGACTCCTAAAACCCCGGGGTGAACCTTGTAATGTGGATATCGTTATGTCTCTTCCCATTGTCTTCTGTGTTGTTTTGGGGGGATGTCTTCAAATGACAGCCCGTTACGTGTTCCTGCTTGTATTGACTTGTTTTGCTTTTGTGACTGAAGGCAAAGAAAGAAACCAGAGTCAGGCAGCATCAGAAGAGCCTTCCGTCAAAGTGACAGCCATGGACTAGGTAGCTCAATGGCAGAACCAGCCTCCCCAGGAGCCATAGCCGGTTCCAGACCCTCATCTCAGCCCATTATGAGCCAAAGTCTTCCCAAGGAGGTTCCAGACAAATGCTCCATCAGTGGCCATGGCAGCCTCAATTCTATCAGCCGACACTCATCTCTGAAGAACAGGATAGACAGCCCTCAGATCCGGAAAACTGTGACGGCAGGGAGGTCCAAGAGCTTCAACAACCACCGGCCCATGGACCCCGAGGTGATTGCACAGGTAAGGAGCGCTTTGCCTTGAAGGCTCTTCTTGGGTAGAATCACAGAATGGCCTGGGTTGAAAGGGACCACGAAGATCAGCCACTTTCAACCTCCCTGCTGCGTGCAGGGTCGCCAACCATCGGTAGTAGATGTGCAGGATGTTGGGTACGGCTGCGTGGCTTCATACAAAGTCTGCATTCATCTCCTCTGCCTCCCCTTCTGGCTGGGCAGCATTAACGTGCTCCACGTGAGGTTTAGTCTTTCAGCCTCGCTCTGTGCGAGGCACTGAGACTTCTTTCAGGAGGGGAAGGTAAGCAGCCAGCTCCTTACTCCATAAAAGCTTGGCCCTCTCCTTTATTCCGAATTTTCTTTCGACGCATAAAAATGCTCACTTCAGAAAGCTGCGCAGATTGCAGAGCTGTCAGCAAAAAGATAGAAACAATCCTGACTTCAAGACTTGAGGAAAGTATAGTACGTAGTGTCAATTGAAAGTCCTCCTGTCGGCTGTGCAGACTTGCCTGTGGTTTGGAGGCATGTGGAGAAGTACAGGCAAAATAAAAGCAGGCTGCTGAGTTGTGCAGCGTTCACAGTGCCATCTTTATGTGCTTACAGGGACCAGTGTGATTAAAAACCAGCTTTGGACATAATGCTCCTCTAGTTTTCATGACCTGTTTGTTTAGACAAGTGCCTTGCAGTGAGGGCAGGCTACCAATGCACATACAGCTGGGCTTCAGTTTTACAGAGCTCTGCTTTTGGGACTGGCTCCACGTACAGCAAGGAAAGTCTTCCTGTGCAGCTGAAAAGGAATGGTGTTCGTTGTACTTCTTTATTATTATTATTCTTTGCTGGTTTTGAGGCAGTATTGCAAGTATTTGCAGGTATTCCCTCTGCACAGAACCTCTTCCATTCCTGCTTTTGGAACCACAGGCTGCCACAGCAGTGACTGTGAGCACGAATGCAAGCGGTGTTTTTGCATCTGCGATTCTGCCAGCAGAAGCAGAAGAGAAAACAATTAAAAGTCAGGTTTTGAAGAAGTGACAGCTCCCGATGGGGGGGGAACGATGTAAACGTTGCAGATTCCTGTGTTCCTGGCAGGATCTTCCCTTTCCCAACTGTTGGATGTGCCCACACACGCACGCTTGCCTGTACCAACTGCTTTCAGTATGTGATGCATCTATCTAAAGCTGAGGAATGCCTGGGTCTCAGGTTACAGGCAGCTCTGGAGACCTGACTTCTTGGCCTCTTTCGGCGCAGAAGTCTGTGGATTTCTAAAGAGGAGGGGAAGAGCGGTGGAAAATTTCAGCTGTGTTTTTACTCACAAGTCGGCAGCATCAAGTCATAAATAAGGTCTGAATAAAAATCTGTATTTTACCATTTAGCCCGTTTGTTCCAGCAGAGTAATAATGCACAGGTCGAGTCTTTGTAATTCATCGTCCTTCCAGGGCTTTGGTTGATATAAATCAGTTTCTTTGTTTTTTCAATTAAGCTCCAACTGAAGTCATTCTGTCCCTTCCTTCTGAATGTTAAGTCCATTGTTTTCACTGCAGAAGTCCAGGGTGGGAGGGGAAAAAGAAAAGGAGAAGAGAGGAGAGGGGGAGCTGTGTGAAATGCATTTCTCTGAGCCCTACAGTGTCTGTTCATTTAATAACCATCCCACATTTTCCATGTTTTTCCCTGACTTCCTAAGCAAAATCTGCCTGGCCTCGAGATAGACTTAGAGGGATCAGATTGCTGCCTCTGGTTTCTTCCACTGTTCTCAGACTGATGGACCTTCCCCACTCCAGCCTGTGCAGCACGGGGTGACTGAGCCCCTCTGCTCTGAGCTCTGTGTGATGTGGAGGTCCTGGCACAGCTGGGAACAAAGCAGCCACTGTTGTTAATGTCAGATTTTTTCTGATGTTCATGTTAATAACTGTAACGCTCGATAGAATGATGAGGTGCCAGCTGGAACTTCTGTGTTTCTGATACCTTCTGTGTTGTTTGGAAACGCCAAAGTTTTGAGTCCTAACAGTGCTATGGGCAGGTAAGACCACGTGGGCAGCAGGAAAACCAGTGAGGCAGCAAGAGCACATCACAGAATCACAAGGTTGGAAAGGACCTACGGGATCATTTAGTCCAACCATCCTCCTGTCACCATCACTACCCACTAAGCCACTAAACCATATCTCATAGCGCCTCGTTCAGATTTCAGCATTCAGTGTCAGAATCCTCAGCCTCTTCCTTTCCTTTGCATCTTTCCTAAATCTCCCACAAGAATGGGCCCGTTGCACCCGCGTGCTTTTGTGTTTGCTGCTGCATTTTGGGATTGTTGTCACCTATGATGTCCAAGCAGCATGTGGAGACGTTGGGATCTGTGAAGGACTGAAGTAGTGTTAGCAATTACTGTTGACTCCCCAGTGGTGAGAAATATTACTCAGTGCATAACCTTATGTAGCATATGTTTGTCACGGGGTTCACTTTGACACTTGAAGATGACCTTCCAGCTGACCTGCCAAGATGATCTGAGCACTGATGTTTACAGAACGGAGGGGAATTCTCCAGCACTGAATTCTTCCTCCTTATTTACGTGTCTGGGTCCCGTGACTTACTCCGTTTCGTTTCTCTTTTGTGTTTGCAGGACATTGAAGCTACGATGAACTCTGCTCTGAACGAGCTGCGAGAGCTGGAAAGGCAGAGCAGCGTCAAGCACACGCCAGACGTCGTCCTCGACACTCTGGAGCCTTTGAAAACATCCCCAGTGGTGGCTCCCACATCCGAGCCTTCCAGCCCCCTGCACACCCAGATCCTCAAGGACACTGAGCCAGCCTTCCAGCGCAGCGCCAGCACGGCCGGCGACATCCCCTGCACCTTCAGGCCAGTGAAGTCAGTCAAAATGGCCACGCAGGTCAAACCCCCCGCAACACGGCCGAAGCCTGCAGTTTTCCCCAAAACCAACACCACGAGCCCTGGCGTTGCCTCCTCTGCATCTCAGCAGCCTGCTGACAAGTCCTGTACTGTCTGATAAACCCCGATGCTGCTCTGTGGGTACAGCCGTGTTGTTTCGGATGAAGAGACTGTGCTAAAGACGTTAGAATTCCTATTTAATTGAATCCTGAACTTGTGCTGAAGGTTTTTGTGGTGAGCTGCTCCCTCCTGCTGGGAGCAGGCTCAGTGCTAACAGCCTCACCCTGGTGGTGTCCGTAAGGTGAAGCCCTTCGTGCCACGCACGGGAAATCCAATATCAGGTCACTGTGAAGCTGAGAAGGAGAACAAAACAGCACTGAGTTGGATCTTGGGTTCTCACTGCCGCCTTGCTCCAAGCGTTTGGCTGCTGGAGGGAATATTTGGCAGCATCACGTTTTTGAGTACTGATGTAGTGACTTTATATATATATATATCTATATAGATATATATAGATATATATTCCGTGTTTCGTTTATGGCAGGGGAACAATAGGGTAGGTTTTAGTCTATTGCATGTTTTGGTGCCACTCGTTTCGTGGAGCTCGGACGTGCTCCTCCTTGTGCATTGTTACGACGTCGCCCGCTGGTGCCACTGTGGTTAAGGGTCTGTCTGGACTTCCATGCCATCCCTGGGTTTTGTTTGTTTGCTGCCCTGTCCTCCCCGCAGGGTTTTTGGTCATCCAGCCTCATCCTTTCGATGCCACGTCATGAAAAATAGTTTCCTCTGGAACACTCGTAGGTTTTGTGGGATGATCCGTGATGTGTGTATGTGCAAATATGAACAGATATGTTCCTGGGGTCTAGGAGCGTAACAAAGAGCCCAGTTGTTGCTCATGGACAATCCTAGCTGTTTTTTCTCCTTGGCTCTCCCATATTTAAGAAACAGCTTCATTGTTTTCCAGCGTACTTTTAGCCCATGGGCTGCGATGTGCTGTGTGGGCTGGGGAGACCGAATGTCAAAGCAAGCAAACTTCAGAAATCCAGCATCCTCTCCTGGGGTCCCACTTCGTAACGCACACATCCTTGTTTTGGTCGTGTATCAGGATGGATCCTTAACAAAACCCCAGTGACAAGCACTGTAAAACTTCGACCACAAGTTCTCAAGCTCTGTATCTTCCCCCCCCCCCCCCCCCCCCTCCTCCCCCCTCCAGGGTGAGCTGCCCTGGGGTCTGCTCTCATAGAGCAGCACTGCGTGGGACGGTGCCGTGGCAGCATGCAGGTTCTGGAGTGGCTTCACGGCGTGCCCTTGGTGGATGCTGTGCCTCTGGGGGACTCCGGGCATTGAAATGAACTCTTAGCACATGTATTTATATGGCAGGCAGCAAATGCTTCAGCTGTCTGCGGGCTGCATGAGCTCTGTTTGTGCTCTACTGAGAATTGTCCGTGATGCTAATTAACGCTTATTTAATTATTACTAAGGAAGGCACGTCTGCCACTCGCTGCAGGGAGGAGGAGCTCTTGGTCCTGCGAGAGAGGAGATGGGCTGACCCTCACTCTGCGTTGTTCCCAGGCTTTCCTGGGATTTAAAAAGTAGCTGCACATCTGATGTTTTCATCAAGTAAATGCAGGCAAGGGCAGGATAAGAGAAGTTACTTTCCTCTTCCATGTGATCTTCTGGTTTTAAGTCTATAGGTTTCTCACACTTAGCTTCCTTGTGACTGCATTGTCCTGACGATTGGCACTTAGCAATTAAAAAAAAAGAGAGAAACAAGCAGAACTTAATAAGGCAACGTTTCTCAAATGTACTTTTCTCTTGGATGGAAGGATGTTACTCGGAGAAGTGAAGGGGGCTTTACTGTGTCCATCCCCACCTGTACAGAAGTCACACAGCTGTATTGTGCCCTGCAGGAGGGACCCCCCAGCGACCAGCCAACATTGCTCTCAGGTTCTGATGGACTTCTACCACCAAGGAATCACTTGGTCTTTTGGGGAATAAGAACTGAACTCGCAATTTTTTTTGCTCAGGCAGAACTTTCTGGCATTTACTTTAGGTAGGGAATTTTTGCTTTCGTTTTGTTTGGTCGCAAACGACCGATTACTCTGTGTCAAGAGCAGGATCTCTGTGAAATTTACTTTGACTCATTTGTAAGGCCTTATTTTCTTTATATTTTTATGCCTAGCATTCATGTTTCTAAGAAAAAGTGTCCAGCCACGCACAGCACATCTGGAGGAGATGCTCTTTTCTGTCTCTGAGGTCTGAATGAGTGGAAATTGAGAGATAAAGACTTCAGGTTACTCTGTATATGAATGACTGTGCTTATCTCTAGCATCCACAGCTCTGGGACAATCCTACTGCCGAGAGGAATACGCTTAGCAGGATAAACTGTATACCGAGCAACTCAACTGGAATTTTGGTGTGCACTGTGATTGACACTTAAACCTACAGCAAGCAATATGGCAGACTGAAGAACTTCTCCTCTTCTGCATGGCCTGGGCTTGTCCAGCCAGCAGGAAACGCACACGTATAGGAGGAACTGGAGGAGGAAACTTGTAGCTCAGCTGCTTCGCTCCGTGAGCATCCCAGGCTGAGCATCGTTGCCATCGTGGTTTTACTGCCACGGGGCACTGGGGAGGTGGGGAAGGAAAACTGGAAATATCGACACCGCCCTGCAGAGCCAGCGGGCATCTTGTGCAGGAGGTGGTGGTGTGGATGGGGGAGGCACGGTGGTTTGCCTGGGGAGGTGTCACTCTTGCTTCCTATCTTCACGTTCAGAAGAAATATTTGCTCTTCCATGGAAATTCTTTCATGACTTTTTATGTGATGTATGTGTCGGGTATAAAGACAAGCAGTGTTTGATAACTGGAATAACGTATGTCTGTTTGATAGTGCTTTGTATGAACAGAGGCTTCTTGTTCATCAGATGTTGGATTCAAGTAATCCAAAGTGAAACTTTTAAAACAAAACACGGTTTTAGGTGAGCAGGCTTAATAGTTTGGGAAGCTGCACCCCCTCGTGTTTTATTTCCCTTGTTGGGAACTGAGCAGTGTGCTTTCATGGTTGCTAAATCTCTGCCTCTCCGAGGCAATCCAAAGGCTCTCAGTTATCTCTTGTACGTGTTCTTCATGTCAGAGAAGAACATGTCCCTTGTTCTTCAATGGGACGTCAACCAGCTCTCTCACTTGATCTGTACTGGCTATTTTCTTGCAATGAAAATGATTAAATAATTAGAGTGCACTGTGACAGCAGAAAAAAAAACATGTTGTATATGTATGTATTTTGATACCTGTTGAAAAGGAGTCTTTGGGTTTCCTGTGATGAATACCTCATATGTTGAATTTTTTGGGTTTTTGTTGAATTGTTATTATTATTTTTTTTTTTTTAAGGCAAGATTGTTCTTGCTTAAAAGTAGGTTAAGGTAACCAAGTTCTCATGAATTTATTTACAGAATCCAAACCCTTCAGAGTTCGGCAAGAAATTCCATCTGCTCCAGTTCCTCTCTGGAGTAATATTGAGACTATAGAGGTCTGTGCAGGTGGAGTTTGCTGCCTCATTTCTTTCCTCCCGCGTGTCAGATCCTCAGATTCAGTTGAACGCTGTGTGTGCTTTGGGTTTTGCTGAGCTTTTGAGGGATTTTCTTCCAGATGTCTCTAGGTAGCGCTTCAGACCCTTTGCATCCATTTTACCTGATAGACTGGAATGCTCTGCGTGCAGAGGGAAGACTCGAGGCAGGTGGTGGTTCTCACAGTGCATGGTTTGCTCATCGGGCAGCTGTGGTGATGGAGAAGAGCCCATAGGGACAGCTGGAGGGGCTCCTTGACTGGTGGGCAGCTTGTGGTCCCTGTGCCTGGCAGGATCCGGCCCTGACCTCATGGAGATGCTCTGCAATGAGCAGATGCCTTTCCTCACTGCTCTGTGAACCACCAGCAAGGGGAAAAAACAAAAACAACAACAGAGGAAGCTGTAGGCGCTCCCATCACTCACGGGGCTGAATGAACAAACGTGGGCTTTATTTATTGTGAGGTTTTTAGTTGTAGCCTCCTTGTGGGCTCTGCTGGCAGCCGTGGGGCCGTGGCTGGAGGTGCTGAGCTCTGATGGGCCGTGCTGAGCTCTGGGTCTGAGCTCACACATCACTTTCTGAGAACCCTCCTTCTGGATCCGCTCCTGCTCGTCTCTCCGTTTCCTGGTACTTGAAACCAATACTTGACCACAGTGGTGCTGGGCAGGGCTCAGCTCTTGGGGTCTTTGGGTGGACCTGGAGATGCCAACACAACTCAAGGCCTGAAAAATGATGACAGTGATGATGGTTATTATTTTCCTTTTTGTGCTTCCTATAACGTGGTCAGAGACGAAAGCGTCGTTCTTTGAAGATGGGCCCAAAAGAGGTGAGGGCAGCTCCCTGCTGTGCTGATACTTGAGGTACCACGCTTGGTACAGGGTAAACACTGAGCGGTTTGCAATGGAAACAAGAGGAGGATCCTTCACTTAAAGGCACTGTAGTAACTTTATGCTTGAAGTGGACTTCACCCTTCCTTTCTCTTCAGGCACAGCCCTGTGGTTGAATAAATGAAGTCCAATGGACTTGGATTCGTGTGCATGTGCCAAACTGCTGGAGCAATACTTGGAGCAGCAGGTTCTGTACCAGACCAGCTCTATGTAGCCAAAACAAGGCCGACACTGAAAACCACCTCCGATGCACATTGAACAGCAGCCACGTTATGGTTCGACTGTACTGGAGTAGAAAATCTGACTGCAAAGTCTGGAAACTGCATTCTGTTGGTCCAAAGCTTCAGTCCTGTGATGGGCTCTGCGTTGGGATCTTGGGTTTTGGTAACAGCGATTGTTTGGTGGGATGGGATGTTCTTGCTTCAACAGTTTCCATTGTTTCATGTCTTCTACACCAATATATATATGGTGTATATATTAAACCGTGTAAAGTTGTACTTTGTATATATAACTGTACAATATGGAGGTACATCCCTTTTTTTTTTTCCTTTCTTCCTTTTGGTACAGTATTGTACAGTATTTAGGAGTATATGTGTTGGAAATGTTAAATCCGTACTGGGGCTACGAACTGTATTCATTGTCATTAGCAATAGTTTTGGAGAAATAAATGTTTTGGGTATGGTGGAAACGCTGACCTATGGATGCCAATGAATGATGTATGGAGGGGGTGCTGTGGGTTTGCCCGTGGGTGCAGGGGTTGGAAGGAGAGAAGAATCATCCCCGTGTGCCTGCAGGCAGCACAGCCTTGTCCTGAGTGCCTGGCTGTGTGTCCATCTGCTCCTGCACGCACCTATCCAGCAACAGCAGGCTTCAGCAGGGCACACGTTTCCTTTGCAGTGACCTGATTTAAAAATAATCTTCATCATTTTCCTGGGGAGGATGGGCCTCGAACTGTCTGGGAAAGAGGATTTGAGGTTGAGATTATGGATTGGGTCGTTATTGTTATTGCTGGGTTTGCCCCCCAACTCAGCATGTGTTTTTTTTTTCAATGCGGGGTGAGGGAGCTGTGTCAGGGCTTTGTCACATTGGATTCCCTTTGTTTGGGTTCCAAGGGATGAATTATTTACAGTGAGGGCTGATGTGTAACCGAGCTGTGCTGGGGTGACCGTGCTGTGCCCCCACATCCCTGGGCAGCTGTGGGTGCTTCTCCTGCACCATTCCATCCCCAGCCCTGTGGTTGGTGCTTGGGGGCACAGCAAGGCTGCCAGCCCAGCTCCGTGTAACAGCAAAGGGAGCTCCCTATGGAGTCCCATTGATTTCCAGGGGATGCAGCCACACCTTGGTTGGTGCTTTTTAAAATTACATGCAGTAGGAAACAGTAACGGGGTGATGCCCTGCTAATGGGGTGACACAAACAGAAGCTTCGGGGCATTAACCCACTGGCCTGGAGGAGGATGCTATAATCCGTTGAAGCCCTCTGATCCCATCCGTGTTTGCTGCTGGGGCGTGCAGCCCTCCCACTGTTTGCATGCAGCAGAGCACAGCTGGGATGCATTGCTGGGGCTCTGCTGCCATCAGCCGGCGTGAGCGGCGCACAGTGCTGAGCTGCCCCTGGGAAGCAATTTTGGGGCATCATAAATGCATCAGTTATCTCCTACCGTCAGCCCAACTCGACTCGTCTGTCAGTCGAAAGCAATGTGTGTGGGTTGGAAGTTGGAGGAAAGCTTTGCTTCGTGCTGGCTTTGGGGTTTTATTGCTCCCAGAGCCGTTGTTGTTTCACTTTCTTTTCCCTGCTGCGGGGCAGTGATGCGATCTGAGCTCTGCTGCCTTTGGCCCTGTGTCACTTTGCAGGCATGCTGCCCATCAGCAGCTCCCAGATGGGTTTGTAGGGCAGCCTTTGGCGTGGTGCAAAAATGGAGCTCAGCAATAATTAGCAAATGATTCAGGTGCACAGTGTGCGTGCAGACCAGTGGAGCACCGTATCCCCCTTGGGATGCACCATGTGCTGCAGACCCGAATAGCAGTGTGTGCTGCACTTCACCAGTAGAGCTCCTTCAGACACACATCCGTGTGATCCTAAAAGAATACCTGATAAAGGGGATGTGGGCTGCTGAGATGGAGCAAGGCAAAGCATCAGGAAGCGTGCAGGAACGTGAGCCAGGCCCTGCAGCAGCAGAGGACCCTGAGCACAGTGCATTTCACCCTGCATCTCACCCTGTCCCGTATCCCACCCTGCTCCCACCCCCCCCCCCCCCATCAGCTCCAGCCCTCTGCTGTGCCTGCTCTGTGTCCTGCCCTGCTCTGGGGACGTCCCACGCTGTAACTCCGGGCTCTGTTCCCATGTGATCGCGTCTATTTGCACATGGGGACAGCAGTGCTGTCTCTGTTTGCTGCCATGAGGATCCCAGAGCTCTGACCCAGGGTGTGAGCAATGCTGGGGGTGGCCGGGGAATGTCCCAAATTGTCCCCACTGCCCTCTGCTCTGTGCTGGGCCGGGTCTGTGCTGCTCATGCTGGGGGATGGGTTTGTGGCTGAGGAAGGAGGCAGCGGTTTGCTCCGTTTGCACCTGCTTCCTCTTTGCTTGTTTTGGGCTTTATTTGGGGCGGTTTCACCTGGGTGTGAAGGACTCACAGCTCTGTGCCTTTGGCTCCTGCAGGGATAGGAGCTGCAGTGCTGCCGGCGCTGGGGTCTGCAGGGACACCCCCAGGGAATGTTAATTAATATCCTATGGTCTCAGGGCGACCCATCTCCTCCCAAGGGCTGCAGGCTTCCCCATCACAGCTCTGCAGCGCCCACGGAGCAGCGCAGCTGACATCTGCATGTCCCAACTCTCAGTGCTGTGCCCCACGTTGAGGACACGAAGAACAGCGGTGACTCTGCAGAATGGCACAGAGGGGGCCACGCACAGCACTGCTCAAACCCTCAGCCCTTGCCCCTGGCTCCCTGCCCCATGCAGCATTGCATTCTGGCCATGCCCAGCACCACTGGCCCTTTCCAGCCCTGTCCCAGCTGCCTGCGGATGGCTGCAACTCTGGGAATTTTTTTTTCTCAAGCAGGAAGCTGAAGCATTTCCTCCTCCAGCCGCAGCCGATGCTTGCAGAGCGAGTTTTGCAATCCCGTGGGTTTCTGTTCTGCAGTGGGGAGGTGCCTCTCTCCACCTTGCAGCTCTCTCCTCCCGTACTTTGTTGCATCCGCCGTTGTTGCGCTGCCGGCCCCGACAGGTCCCAGTGAGCAGCGGGGGTTGGCAGAGCACAGAGCAGCGTCGCTGCCTCCCATGTGCAGGTAGGAGGAAGGCAGTTGTGCTGTGCCTGCAGCTCTGCTGTGCCTGCGGCTCTCCCATGCGTTGCTGGCAGCAGAGGGGAGAGCAGAGGTGACGGCGGTGCTCCCGGTGCAGGCAATGCAGAGCACCCCCAATTACCTCTGGAGTACAGACGACCTGCTGGGCCAAGGAGCCACGGCCTGTGTCTACAAAGCCCGCAGCAAGGTGAGGAGGTGGGAGGGATGGACGCACGGCCACCCCAGGGCAACTGAACCCCCGTGCCCTCCTGCTCCGGCAGTACCAGAGCTGCTTTGGCTTTATTTCTGTTTTTCCCTCTGTGGCTCTATGGGATACAAGCTGGTTTTGGGTTGAGCTCCGTGCCGTGCACTGTGCAGTGCTGCTCCCCCAGCATCGGGGTTGGGGGGGGGGGGGGGGTGAATGCCTGAAGTTCTGTAAACCCCCAACTGCGGCCATTTGCGTGCTTCATGCAAACACTCGCCAGCGCTGGGATGGAGACTCGCAGCCCTGCTGTTCTGTGATCTTTGTTCAGTAAGCGCGGGGCAGAGGTGAGTTGGGAGCAGCAGAGCACAGCAGCTGGGTGCCCCCAGCCCACTGCAAACCTCTGACAGCGCTGCAGAAACGTGCGCCCACTGAGCACGTGGGTGCAGGGACAGGAAGCAAACGGAGCGAGAGGCAGTGTTTGCATTTGCAATGCAGGAAGCCAAGGCTGCCTGTCAGAAAGCAAGCTGTGTTTGGGTATCGTTGGCACCCAGAGCAGCAGTGAGGCTAACGGTGCTGTTAGGGACCGGGTGAGCCGTCGTTCCCTTTTCCTCTTTTTCCTCCTTCCCCAGAAATCAGGGGAGCTGGTTGCTGTCAAGGTCTTCAACAAAGCCAGCTACCTGCGCCCGCAGGAGGTGCAGATGCGGGAGTTTGAGATGCTGCGGAAGCTGAACCATAAAAATATTGTCAAGTTATTTGCAGTGGAGGAGACAGTAAGCGGGACCGGGACCCTCCCTCCTATACTGCTGTGTCCAAGCAGAATCCCACGGCCCCATTGATGATGGGTGCCTGGTCTTTCGGGGAGGGGGGGGGGGGAAGATGGGGGCCGTACAGCCACCCTGCCTTTGCCCTGCTCCCCGCAGGGCAGCAGCAAGCAGAAGGTGCTGGTGATGGAGTACTGCTCCAGTGGCAGCCTGCTGAGCGTCCTTGAGGACCCTGCCAACGCTTTTGGCTTGGCTGAGCCCGAGTTCCTCGTGGTGCTGCAGTGTGTGGGTGAGCAGCATCTCTGTCCCAGAGCCATCGGGATTGTGAGGTGGACATCAGGCACTGGGGCTAACCTGCGTGCTTGGAAATGGCACCGCTGGGTGGTTGGGGAGTGTGGCTTTGGGGAAAGCCCAAAGGATTTCCCTTTCCAACAGCTTTGGGAATGGGCTCTGCCCCCACAAATGACAATTTAGAGCTGTGCCACCCCATGCGCTCCCTGCTCCTCCCCACTACCCAAAGTCCCAATTACTGATGTGATCCCCATTAATGTGCAGCCCCCCCTGGGGTTTGTCCCCACCTCTGTCCTCCTCTCATTTATACAAACACAACTGCCGTTCCCCACCCGTTCCCAGTGGCAGGGATGAACCACCTCCGTGAGAATGGCGTTGTGCATCGGGACATCAAACCTGGCAACATCATGCGCCTGGTGGGGGAGGATGGGCAGAGCATCTACAAACTGACTGATTTTGGTGCCGCCCGGGAGCTGGAGGACGATGAAAAGTTTGTGTCTGTCTATGGGACAGAGGAGTATTTGGTGAGTATGGCCCCGGAGTGTGCAGGTGGACAGCATCCATCCCTCCATCCAACAGTGAGGCGCTGCATGGAGAGAAGCAGTGATGCTCAGAGCCCCTTTCAGAGGGGCTCTTTTTTTTGCATTGAGCTCTCAGCTCGTAGCATCACAGGCACTATTTGATGTCGAGGACATGGTGCTTAGAATCATAGAATCGTTAAGGCTGGAAAGACTGCTAAGATCATCCAGTCCAACATGAACCCACCTCCACCATAAGGGGCAGTTTTGAATGCCACCCTATGGGGCTCGGTGGGCAGTGATGCTCTGCTCTGTCCTGCAGCATCCTGACATGTATGAGCGTGCTGTCCTGCGGAAGCCACAGCAGAAGGCATATGGGGTCACCGTTGACCTATGGAGCATCGGTGTCACCTTCTACCACGCTGCCACCGGCCGGCTGCCCTTCGTGCCCTTCGGGGGACCTCGAAGGAACAAGGAGACTATGTGGGTACCTGGTGTAGGACAGCACTGTGTCCCTTATAGCTGCATCCCTTAGAGCCTAGGGGTAAGTTAATGATCCCGTGTAGCCTAGCGGTAGGTTAATAACCCATATAGCCCTGAAATAAGGTTAAGGTAATAATCCCATCCAACCCCGCAAGGCTTGCAGTGCAGCTCCTGGCTGCCTGCAGTGTGAGGACCGTGCATGCACCTGATGGTAAAGGACACGTGTTTCGTTTACTGTGTTTGTCCTTTACACTCATCCTCGTGGCTCCAAGGAGAAGCCCCTTAAAGAGAATGCAGCAGAGGGGCGTGGAATTTTTTCACTCTTTCTTGGACTATTCTCTCCCTCTGCTCTGTGTTCTTGCTGTAAGCTGTGCCTTTCCCCATCCCTCCCTGCTGCACCCCAGGTACAAGATCACCACTGAGAAGCCCCCCGGGGCCATTGCGGGCATGCAGAGACAAGAGAATGGCAGCATTGAATGGAGCTACGAGCTGCCCCTCACTTGCCAGCTGTCGGTGTGAGTGTCCCCATGGGGTCCCCTGCATACGGCCACAGCAATACAGATGTTCATCTCACCTCCTCTTGCTGCCCCAGGGGCCTGAAGGATCAGCTCGTCCCCATTCTGGCCAACATCCTGGAGGCAGACCAGGAGAAATGCTGGGGCTTCGATCAGTTCTTTGCAGAAACCAATGACATTTTGCACAGGATCGTGGTTGATGTCTTCTCCCTGCAGCAGGCGTCCTCGCACCGTATCTACATCCACTCCTACAACACGTGAGGGTGCCCAGCGAGGCTGGGTGGGTTGGGGGGCTCAGCTCCTCCATGGCCTCGGTGCTGTTTTGCTACAAGAGGACATTTGCAGTTCAAGAGGTGGAAATCTGAGTGCTTTTTTTTCCATTTCAGTACCAGCAAGTTTTTAGATGCTGTCTTCAAACAAACAGACATAGTCCCTCACCACCAGGAATATTTTTTTGAAGGCCACCCATACGAGTTGGACCCCAACCTCCAAGCCCATAACTTCTGCAGAACGGCCCGGCACAACCCTCTGACCCTGCTGAGCTGTGCTGAGCAGCCAGAGGACGTGGTGGGCGTGAGATACAGAGATCGTGAGTACTCCATCTGAGCTGCATTGCAATGCTCCCCGTCCAGGGCGAAGGGTGGGCACCATGAGAGGTTTGCTTTGATGACCACCACCCTGCTGGGCTCAGCAGCAGGGGCAGCAGGGTTAGGAGGCTGCAGGGTTATTTTCCACCAAATAATTGTAGCATGGGTGCGATGCTCTGCTCTGCAGGCGGCTCATGCCTTCACCCACCGCTCCAAAAACAGAGGTGCATGGAACAGCTTGGGTTGGAAGGGACCTCAGAGGTCATCCAATTCCAGCCTTGGAGAGCTGCCCTCAGCCTCGGGCACTGCAGTGCTCCAGTGCCTGAGCAGCTCTGGGATTTGTTGGGATGTCCCTCCCGAAGGTCTCTGACTGCTCTCCACCTTTCCAGCGGCTCTTGACTTCCCCAAGTTTGTCCCCAAGGTGGACGTGGTGGCCGACTGCAGCGCTGCCAAGGTGGGCAGAGGAGGGGGGACGTGGGGAAGCCCCATCAGAGCAGACACAGCCACCATCCCCATCCCTTTGCTTTGCAGAGCGCAGTGGGCGCCGTGCACCAGGCGCTGCGGATCGCGCAGGAGCTGCGGCGGTGCCAGGAGCTGACAGTGCGGGGGCTGCACTGGGTGATGTGAGTGCTGGGCACCCCTGCCCCCCCCCCGCTTCAGTGGGAGTGTTGTGTTGAGTTTTTGGGGGTTCTATGGCAGGCAGTGTTGGAGTTGTGTGTGAGGAACGCATGTGTCAGGCTGGGAGGGGACTGTTTCCAAATGGGGACTCGGCGTTTGAGGATACTCCTAGCCAAATTTGCTGCTTTCAAGTCGATTTTTTTTTTTCAGTCTGGGAGGTGCTAGGAACACATCATCATCATCATCTTCCTCATTAGGATTATCACTGTGCATTTCCCCCGCTGCACCATTCCCTTTGGGCAGGAGCTCTTTGCGCTGCGTCCTTGCTCCCTGCAGAGCAGCATCCTCACGCCCAGCACTCCTCCTTTCTTATTGCACCCAACTCCTTGCTTTTCCCTGAGCCCCACGAGCCCTGAAGCTGACGGCACGGAAGGCACATGATGCACTAATTACTTCTTCTCCCGACAGTGGCAACCTGAGATCTGAGTGCTCGAGGGTTTTGGAGCAGAGGAGAGGGGTGCACGCGGTGCTCTCTGGGCTGCAGCTGATGGAGGGGAAGACCCGCGGGCTGTAAGTGCAGGGGGTTCCATGGGGCTCTTACAGCCCACAATCCCAGAGTGGAAAAGCTGCCCTGGGGTGCTCCCAGCCCTCCTGAACCATCTGCAATGGGACGCCCTTTGTAATTTTACATCTTTTATACCTTTTATGTCATTTTATGTCCTCGATACCCTTTATGTCCTTTGTGCCCATCAGAGGGGCTCCACTAATGGAGCATCGTCTCGAGGAGCCTGGGGCAATCCTTGCCTTGTTTGGGTGCACCCACCCTAATGCTCTGCCCCAGGCAGAACCAACCCCAGAATGTCTAAAATAACCCACACTTACTTTTTTATTTCGTTGTTGCAGTGCAAAGTGCCTTGCTGCTGGTTTGCTTTCCTTTTCTCTTTTCAATTCAGCAAGCTTCTTAATTTCCATTTCATCTAAAAAGATGCAGACACATGGTTCCCATTGACTTCAGTTGAATTCATGTAGTTCCAAAGCACTGATGCTGCCTCTGGGTGCAGTGCTCAACCATCCTTTCCAACAGGGTCTGGATTGGGCTCATTTCTGCTGGCTTCAGCAGCTCACACCCGTACCAGCTGTGGGAAGTGGCAGCATCTAGGATGGCATGGAGCCAGCTCACAGGAGCACAGTTTGGGAACAAATTGCACACAACCAAGCGATATCACACCAGCCAGTGCTTTGCATCGTGTGGCTCCGATTGGGTGCCCTGAGCTTCCCCATGGAACAGCTATACGTTCTCCCTGCTCAGATGATGGCTTGTTTTCACCCCTGGATATTCAAGATGGTTCTCTTTTGGCTTCCCACAGGTACGAGGCCATTCCTGGGGGCAGTGCACTGCCAGCCCTGAAGGACGTGGCTGCAGTGAAGATGCGGCTGCAGGGGGTGAGCAACTGGGGGGGGGGGGAGGGAAGAAGGAGCACCCATGGGTGCGGGCAGCACTGGGAAGAGCCGTCCTCACCTCCCATTGACCTCCCACCTCCCATTGACCTCCCACCTCCCATTGACCTCCCACCTCCCATTGATCTCTGCAGGTGGCAGAGGAGCTTTCCCAATGCTCCCATAGCATCTTTGATTTCCAAGGGGTCCTGGATGGGATGGTGTCCGAACTGGTGCAGCATGGGCAACAAGCTCACGAAGACAAAAGGTTCGTAGGTACAAAGACAATGGGTTTGTAGGTATGAAGACAGTGGCTTTGTAGACACAAAGACAATAGGTTTGCAGATACTAAGACAAAAGGTTTGTGGATGTGAAGGCAATGGTTTTGTAGATGCTTTACCCAAATCCCCATGGCTGTTTTCAGTTTGATTTTGGGTTGAGGTGTGTACGCTGGGGAGGAAACCCCAGTCTCACACCCCCTCCCATTGGCCTCACACCTTCTTCCTGGGCACAACTCACAGCATCCAGCAGATTGAGTGCTGTCTGGAGAAGATGCAGCTCATCTACAAGCAGTTCCGCAAAGCCAGGACGTGTCCAGGTGAGTTGGGGGCACTGAGCTGCAAGAGAACAAATGATTTCCCTTTGCTGGTTTATATTTTTGTGCTGTGAGATTAACCCTGGGGACTGCTGCTCTGAAGAGCCCCTGTGCATTATAGGATCACCCACTGATAGGGTTACAAACCCAAGAGGTGCAGAGCTTGCTCTGACGGTGCCCCATATCTTTCCTCCCACAGCACTGGGCTTCAATGAGGAGCAGATACACAAACTGGACAAGTGAGTGGCACCACCCCACCCTTCCAGCCCCACGCTGGCATTGTTATGGCATCCCAGAGGGATGCAACATGTCCGTGGCTCATCCAGGCTGAGGAAGGACAAGCACAGCACGTGGCTCCATGAGAAAACAGTAGTGTTCATTTCCATGCCCATTTTCCTGTTCATTTTTCCTCTCCCGGTTTCAGGGTGAATTTGGGGCATTTGGCCAGGAAGGTGCTGCTCATCTTCCAGGAGGAGTGTGCACAGCAGTACCAGGAGGCTCTGGCTCTGCATGGCAGCAGGATGAGGTATGGATCCAGCTCATGATTTTGGGGCTATTGATTCAGTGTTGGGATGGGGCCATCCTTTTGATATTAGGAGGTGGATTGGGCCATCGATCTGATGTTGGGCTGGGGATGGGGCCATTGACCTGGTGTTGGAATGGGGATGGGGCCATCAATCTAGTTTAGGGCTGTGGTTGAGGCCACTGGTTGGGGAGTTGGACTAGATGACCTTTAAAGGTCCCTTCCAACACTATGGATTCTATGATTCTGTGATCAGTCTGGTGCTGGGATGAGGATGGGGCCATTGATTTGACACCGGGCTGTGCATGGGGTCGTTGACCTGGTGTTGGGATGGGGATGGGGCCATTGATCTGGTATTGAGATGTGGTGTTGGGATGGGGATGAGGCACTGATTTGACATGGGGATGCGAATGGGACCATCGACCTGGTGTTGGGATGGAGACATTGGTTTGACATTGGGATGTGGATGGGGCCACTGACCTGGTTTTGGAATGGGGATGGGGCCATTGATCTGACATTAGGATGTGAATGGATGGAGCCCATAGAGCTGCTGCTGAGGGACTCATAAAGTAGCAGTGAGACCTTAGAGCAGCAGCTCGGTGTGACCATGAGCAAACCTTCCCCATGTCTGCTCTCACCCCGTGCCACACTCTTGAAAGTTTGGGAACAGCCCCCATTCCATGTAAATACACAGCTTCCTTCTTGCAGCCACGCTCCTTGCAGCAGAGAATGGTTCTTCCATCAGGAAAATATTGCTAGTGAGAGAAAGAAATCCACTTATTAGCAGTGCCTTTACGTTAAGTGGTGTTTGGGGAATAAAGCACAGAGCAGGCTGCCCTGCATTGCTCGAGCACAGCAGCAGAGAGGGGGGGAGGGGGGGGGGGGGGGGGGGGGGGGGGGCAGCTGCTGTTTCCTGGGGTATTTTTGCATGTTTTTCCATCTTTAGGCACAATGCACTGTGAGTCACGACTGGTTCTTTAAAATTAGTTTCACTCCAGCAGTAATTGCCTTGTTTTGAGTTTATCCCTGAGCATTTGTGGCGGCGTGGGTGTTTTTCTGGGGAGCAGAGGTGGACCATTCACCTGAAATATTCTTCCCTTTTTATTTTAAGGCCAAACCAAGGGGTTTTTTTTTATACAATTGTGTCATTCCTGGTGCACTTCACCCCGAGGCACCCAGCATTGGCAGCAGCAGCCCCAGGGACAGCACTGCACTGTGGGCAGCAGCAATGCTCCTGAGCTGAATCCCATTTAAAGCAGCACTTCCCCTAATTAATTAGTTTGCTATTAGTGCTGTTTGGATAGCAGAGCTGTAGCCCTAATTACGACACCGTTTTGACTCATTTGCTTTCCTTTGGGATCTTCACTCGGATCCAGCACAATCTGCAGAAAGCAGAATTAAAACCACAGAAATAGACAACAGTTTGACCAACACTGACCAGAACATTTGCTCTTGTTGCCCTTCCTAGGAAGGTCTGTGAGATAAAGAAGCACCTGAGGAGGCTCAGCAACCGCATCAGCACCTGCAGCGTGGAGGCCAGCGAGTGCCAGGACTGCCTGCAGCTGGTGGGTGCTGCAGGGGCTGTGCTGGGTGCAGGGCTTGCAGGGTGTTGATGTTATACTTGGAGTTTCTGGCCTTTTGCTCAGAGGTTTGGGAGTCTGCTTTGCCCCACTGAGCAAAGCAATGGTCGGATGAACCCCTGGCTGTTCCACTCTTGCTCCAAAACTGGAGCTGGGGGGTGGCTTTGTGCTCAGTAAGGAAGCTGCCATCACAAAAAGGCTGAAGCATCGCCTCTGGTTGTCGTGATGGATTACCTGACGTGCTGCAGCAGGGCTGGCGGGTGGATGGGTTGGGTTGTTCCGTTTATCCTGAGGAGTGGGTGAGCTGGGTGGGACCGTGCGTGCGTCATTTCCCTGAGCGTTTTGTCACCCTAGGGTAAGCACAGAGGGCATGCACGCGAGCAGCTCGTGTTTGAGCTGTATCCTCCCCATCTCCGCAGGCTTTGGACAAGTTCCTGCAGACAGTTGTGCCAGAGAAACGCAGCCTGGCCCTGGTCCCTGCAGTGCCTTCGCCCGTTCCCCTGAGCCAAATGCGCCAGGAGATGGCTTTGCAGTGAGTGTTGGGGACAGTTTGTCCATGGGGCAGTTTGGCTCTGCGGAGCTGCTGTGGGGCTGGGAAGCTGCGTGCAGCCCTGTGCCATGCCCTGGTGCTGCCAGGTGCCGTCCCAGTTCAGGGAGTGGGAATGGGGGCATCTCCTGTGCTCCTCTGGGGGATGGAGGCAGCTGAGCTGTCCCTGCTAAGGGCTGGGCTGCGTCTCTGCAGGATGCAGGAGCTGCTGGAGGAGATGAAGTCAGTAACGTGCGACCTCCAGCTCAACAATGGCATCATCGAGCGGTGAGTAGAGCACTTGGAGAGCCCCGTGTTCTGCACTGGGGCCGGGCACTGAGCACAGCCACAGCTGCCCCAGCATCACCCTGGCATGTGGATGTGACCTGCATCACCCTCTGGCAGCAGAGAGAGTTTGTCTTGCTTAGAAATTTAAGCATAACCGCCTGCAAATGCTGTGCAATGCCCACCACCCTCCGTGCAGCCTCTTCCCTGCACTGCTCCATGCTGCGAAGCTCAGCACCCTGCTGCTGGCACAGCCCCTTGGGCTTCTTCCTCTGCATTCTTGCTCCCCGGGCCTTACTGCACACCAGCAGTCTGGTTATGCAGACCGAAATCTCAAAGAGTTTCGGTCTGGATTTGAAAAGAAAACCATCAGTGGTTCACCCCAACCTTGTTTGTGTAGGACTGAGTGCGGTGCTGCAGCACATCCACAGTGAATGCAACAAGGGAAGAAGGGAAGAAATGACAGAAGCAGCCATGGGACCAAGCCCAGGGTCAGCACTGCCTCTGTAACCCCAAACTTTGCTCTGTTCCCACAGGCTCAGCGGGGCTGCTCCTGCTCCTGGGGTCTGAGCACGGTGTGTTTGCAGCTGCAAAAGAGAACAGGGGATCACTGCCAGCACCACAGGTCCTGCACCATGCACTGCTCTGACACTGCCTTGGTGTTAAAGCAGCTCTCTGGATCCTACCTCTGTGCTCCAGCACTTTTGCACAGTTTTGCAGCGTTGGGTGGCTGCAAGCCTTGAATATTTGATGAGAAACTGATGCAGCACCAGGTTTTTCCCTTTTAAAAAGCGCTTGAAGGACTCGATGACTTTCTGCCTTCTCCATATCCCAGTGTCGGATGATGAAGTGTAGACAGAGAAATTTTCTTTTGCCTTTTTGCCTATTTTGGGAAATTCTATTCTGACTCTGTTCACTGAGCCCAGGGCAGGAGGGGCTGCATCCAAAGGAGGGGATGACAAAACTGGTTCTAGTGCTGTCGCTGCCCCTCTTACCCTCCTCCTACCTTTGTCCCCATCACCAGCTCAGCCCCATCCCGGCCCTGCTGATGGCTGTGGGCACAGGAAGCTGGGGGAGGTTTCTCTGTTTCGATGCATTTTTGTAAATATAACTGAGATCTGTCAAAAAGAATTCCTTAACGTCTGCCTCCACCTTTAGTTTGCAGGGTGAAATAGTGGAGATGGCAAGGCTGGGCAGCAGCAGGGATGGGGGGCAGGAATGGGGATGGGGATAAGGGGACCCAGGTAGGAATTCACTGGGGTGTCTGAAGCTGCCCTGGGCAGAACACCCCTCTTCTTGTCCAGGGAATGGCACAGCTGGGGAACACACTGCTCCCATCCCACCGGAGCCCAGAGCTCTGTTATGTATCTGCTATGCTCCAAATTTTCTGCTGGTTTTGGCTTTTACAAGAGGTCCCGAGCCTCTGGTTATTGCTGAGTCAGTGCTGAAGGTCCCAGCAAAGCCCTGGCTCAGGGTTCAGTGATGCCTATGCAAGGAGAGGCCAGGCCATGGTCTGGGCAAGCCGGTCTGACTCAGTGTGGGGAGGCTCAGCCTGCCTGCCTGAACCCATCCCTTGGCATCTGCCTCTGCCCTTCAGCCTTCTTCCAGTCTCCTTCCCTGTACGTTCTCTGGAGGTGAAATGTGCCAGCTCAGCCCAAAGCCTTCAGCTGAGGCTCACAGGGCTGCTCAGCCTTGGGGGCTCCAGGTTGTCCCCAGTCCAGGACTGGGTTGGTACACAGAGGGAGAACAGCCCGCGAAGAAGCAGAGCCCAGTGCTGCTCCTTGCACTGAGCATGGGGAATATTCTCACATTCTGTTGGGACACCTATAGGGATGTGATGCAGAACAGCTTCCTTCTTGCTGCAGCTCTGCCTGGCTCTCAGCACGGACACAAGGGGAGCAAGAAACACAGCATCCTCAAAGGAACAGGGAGCAGTGGCTCCAGGCTGTCCTGGCTTCGTTTTCTTGTAGGAACAGGAGCATCAGGAGCTGCCTCTGTACAGGAAACCACTTCTGAGTGGTATTTGGCACCAAATCTGTACATTCCCATTCATTTTAATTGTAAAAACCAACATCCCGACTGCCAGACCCAACCGCTCGCTGTGGAAGCAGTGGAGCTAAGCCACCTCTTAAAAGCTTCTCTCCTGCAAATTATTTTCTAGGATTCTCCCAGCTTTACAACCAGCATTACATTGAACCCAGGTCCACAGAGCTGTGCTGATGTGGACCATGCGAGTGTCTGACCTGGAAAGTGTTTGGCTCCAAAAGAAAGGATTTATTTCTTGGCACGCACCGAAAGGAAGAGCTGCTAATAGCCCTTGTCGTGCTTCAGCTGCCATAACGCAGCAGCTGCAAAGAGGACTCCCAGAATCTAAATGAAATAGGGATTTTCTTGCCAGTGTTCATCACGATTTTTTTTTCTCCCCCTAATTATTAACCCTGGTCCTAAAAGTTTCCTGCACTGTCAGAGCTGAATGCCTGCTGAGGAAGCAGAGAATGGCAGTGAATCTGCTCTATCTCCCAGTCTGGGGGGAGCACAGAGTAAAACATCACACTTTGGGGAAACCTTTTACCCAGGAACAAATCTGCTGCTCTTCTCATGTAGCAGTAGAGGATGCATGAAAGTGAATCAGGATCCTGAATGGGGAAGAAAAGGACCTTCCAATATGAGTCACGCTACTTACCAGAACAAAACCGGGATTTTTCAAGCTGTATTATTGCTCTTTTAGTTTTAAGCTCTTATTAGGGATTGCCTATTGCACACATCTTTTGTAACTCAGAGCCAGATCCATCCTTCAAATTAAGTTCTTTCAAAGGGATTTAAGCATCCTTGGCTTATCCTATCCTATCCTATCCTATCCTATCCTATCCTATCCTATCCTA
>JAPSGF010000060.1:2456172-2501958 GCA_035772895.1 Perdix hodgsoniae | reverse complement strand
TATCCTATCCTATCCTATCCTATCCTATCCTATCCTATCCTATCCTATCCTATCCTATCCTATCCTATCCTATCCTATCCTATCCTATCCTATCCTCAGAAACTCGCTTTGTCTCTTTGTCATCAGACCTTCGGTGAAGCATTTGATCCATACACCCCCATCTCTGCACCCCAAAGCACCTCCACTCCAGAAGGGAAAGGCAAATGGGCATCCTCAGAGCTGCAGCACTGAAGCCTTTGCAGTGCGACTCCAAAATCTGTCCATCATATTTTCCCTTTCGCTTCTCCCACAACCACAGAAGCCTCATTTTGGGAGAGCTAATTGCTTGGGCTCGCAGCCCTCAGCGTCACTCCGGTGCCCTGCTGTCGTTTCAGAGGGGAAAGTTAATTTGTTCCAGCTGTCCCCGGAGCCCGGTCCATGCACTGCTCTGTGCAGGAGGGTCTGCGCCTTCAGCTCAGTATATAATGCAGCACCTGAGAGGTGATCTCACTGCTCCTGGAGGGGCAAAAACGGGGATGGGATGGGAGTTGATGGGACGCGATGCGGCAGTGTGCGCTGGGGACGGCTCTGTGCTGCACGCTGCCCACCCCATTTGCAGGACCGGAATTAGGGTGATGTATGCATGCAAAGTCCCCGGTCCCGAGCGGAGGAGTGTCCCGCGGGGAGAGCTTTCACAACAGCGTGGGTTGGGATTCCACGGGGAAATCCTAAAGGGAAATCTTGCGGGGAAGGGGAGGGGTGAGGGATGGGAGTACAACCACGATGGATCCCATGGTAGGAATCGCTCCTCCGGGAGGGTCACCACGAGAAGATCCCACGCGGGGCCGCTCCCCGCACCACCCCCTCTCCGTGTCTCCTCCCCGGGGCGGCCCAACGCGCCCGCCCTCCCGGCCACACCGCCCTCCCTGATCCCGCAGTTCGGCGTTCCGTTCCGTGCCCACCCGTGGGGCCGAACCCCCCATCTTCCCTTCCGCGCCCGGCTCCATGCGGCGGGGACCTCCCGGCTCCGCTTCCCCCGACCCGGAGCCTTGGAACGGCCGAACTCCGGGAAGCCCCGGCGGTGCCAGAGCAGCTCGACGGCTGCGGAGGCGCGGAGGGACCCCTCGGCAGTTACCCGACGTGCGCAACATCTTCGCGTCTCCGCGAGAAGCGGCGGAACGCGGCCGCGGTCACCGTTTCGTTCCCCGCTCTCCGCACCGCGGTTGGTGCGATCTGTGCGGAGCGGCCGTGCGGGAGCGCGCCCTGCGCTGCGACTGTGAGTGCTGCCGTCCCGCAATTCTGCCCCGCACCGCATCCCGCACCCTGCCCTCCGATACCGCTCCGTGATCCCCCCCCCTCCCATTCCCGGCCCCGGGTCCCCCTCGTCGAGCTGTTCCCGTGGGGGTGCGGGGCCGTGCGGGGGATGCGGGAGTTGAGGTTTTTTTTCTGGGGGAGATGGGATTATCGGCTCATCGGGCAGGAAGGGCTCGTGCTCGTAACGCCTTACGGTGGAGCTAAATCCTTCCAGAAATAGCACGTACATCTCCCTTGTGTTTGTTGGGCACCTCGCTCTGCTCCAGACCCTGGGGTGAGCGGTAGGAGCTCTCTAGGAAGACGTGCAGTGCTCCCACCGTCTGCTCTAACGCTTGGTTCTGCAGGAGGGATTCACATTCCCATCGTCTGTGGGGTGGTGGTGGGGTGAACGGGGTGTTTGGGGGAGATGCAGCCCGTGTGCATCACTGTATGAGGGGTGGCATAAGGACTGGGCTGTGCTGGGTGGGCAACCCTGCGTTACAGGCAGCAGAAGTGAGCAACGCAGGTGCCACAGATCAGCTGTAAATGCTAAAAAGTCGCACCTGCTGCCTTGTTATTCCATACCTTCTGACTGGGGAAAGGGCTCACAGCCCACAAACTGTTGGGAGCACCTGGGGGTGGAGCTCCTCCTGCCCAAGCGGTGTGCCCAGCAAGATGTTTTCAGGTAACTAAGGGAGAATGAGAGCTTTCTTGCTGGTTGGGTTGAGCTTTCACATCTCTGTAGTGCAAATGTCAGTGCTGTACAACGAGCACAGCTACTGCTAGGAAGATGAGGAATGCTGATGTATTTCTAGTGCAATTAATCTTGGTAATGAATCCATTTGTTCTTCCCCGGTCGCTGCTTGACAGTGCAAATTAATGAGGAAATTTGTTCTGGCAGTGCAAAGCTGGGGCTGCCAAACGTGGCCCTGCTTCACGTGGGGTGAGGATGCACAGGGGGTGGGTGTGGGGCTCTGAAAATCCTGCTCTGAAACGTTAATTGGCAGCACTTTGTGATGCTGAGTGTTGTAAAGAGGTGTTTTGAGGGATTTCTCTCCCAGGACTCTTTTCCGAGTGATACTGAAAGAAGCATGAAGTGATCGCTTCCCTTTTTGTTTCTTGTGAGAACCGTCAGACTGTGGGAATGGTTCTGCCTCTAAAATTCCCCGAACAACAAAGTGCCATCGCTGGGAGGGAAGGAAACTTCAGGGGATTCTTGTAACATCTGCACCCATCACCGTCCCCTTGCAGCAAATCCGTCTCTGTTGGTTTGTGTGTGTTTGTTCAGGTGGGGCGGAGTGCGGATGTTGGAATGCGAAGGTGACAACGCGGCTTCCAAGTCTGTGCTGAGATTTATTTGGGTTCTGATCAGGGATATCCAGGGTGGGGTGGTGGTGGTGGTGGGGGGGGGTGGTTCTTGAAGCTCTGCTCAGAGCAGCTCTGCTGGTGGAGCCTAAGAATCACAGAATGGCCAGGGTTGGAAGGGACTTCAGGGATCACAAATCTCCAACCTCCTGCCACATGCAGGGCCACCAACCTCCCCATTTCATACCTGCCCAGGGCCCCATCCAACCTGGCCTTGAACACCTCCAGGGATGGACGGGGCATCCACAGCCTCTGGGCAGCTGTTCCAGCACCTCACCACTCTCATAGCCAAGAACTTCCCCCTGACATCCAACCCCAATTTTCCCTCTCTCAAAACCATTTCCCCTTGTCCTGCTGTTACCAACCCTTTTAAAGAGTTGATTCCCCTCCTGTTTGCAGGCTCCCTTGAGGTACTGAAAGGAACTGACAGCCTTTCATTGCAGCTCTGTGCTGGTTCCCCCAGGGTGCCCCACTTCTTATCCTTGCAGCACCGGCGGTGCAGGTGCTGAGTAAGAAATTCCTGCTAATGGCAGCCCACAGTGCCATCCTACTGCTTGCTCCTTCCCCTTATTTCATGCACTGTGGGCTGGGCTTTTGCCACAGGTGTTTTTCAGCCTTGGGTCCACACTCATTCTGGCAGTGCAGGGCATGACTTACAGCCCGTGTATTTCCTGGGCTGTGCTTATCAGAGCCTGTGGGGTGAGCTGGGTGTGCTCCTGCACTTGTATTGACCACAGCCTGCCTGGTTTGTTGCTCTCATTGTTCATCCCATGGACTCAATCCCACCCCAGGACATCATGTTAACCCACCAAGACTCAGCCAAGGGGTTTCCTTGCAGGAAAATCACACAGCTCAGTCTGTGTCGGAGCACTGCTGGATCAGGACCTGTTTCCTTAAGGAGGAAGCTGGCACAGCACACAGCAGTTCTCTTTCTACCTCGTGAGCTACAGCTCTGCCATTACAGGTTCTTGAATGGCTGTTTCATTAAAACGAGGAGTTCTGTAGCAGGTGTGGGTGCTCCAAGCTGGGCTCTGGGATGGGGGGCTCTGCCCACACCAGCAGTGCTTTGGCTGTGAGGGTTTCCCATGTCTCCTTCCTGCACTCCCTCTCATCTCTGCTCTCATCACAGTAAACAATAATTGCCACCAGCTCCCAGGACCCACAGCACTGGGGCTTCCCTCTGTCTGGCCTGGGCAGATTCTTGTTCTCCCAGCAGCACTGGCTGAGGATGAGGGCAGTGGGGAGGGTGCAGGGCACATCCTGCCCACAGCAGGCATTGCTCACTGGGGGACTCAGCACTGGCAGGGGCTGCTGCTGTCCTGGGGGGGGGGCTGAGGTCCTCAGGTCGCCCTTTGCTGCTGCCTTCCCATCTCATGTTTATGGAGAGAGACACCAGCGGCGGCTTTGGTTCCCCAGGTGAGGTTTGGGCTCTTCTTCCTTTCCTGGTCTTGCTGGTGTAGCTGAGCTTGACGGTCTGGGTTGGGAAGCAGGGATGTATGTGTAGCTGCGGGGTTGGGGGATGCTGAGGGGTGAGGAAGGAATTCCTCTGCCTTGTCCTGTGCTGCTTGGTGTGACGTTGGGGGAAATTTAGTGAGCTTTTAACTTTGCAACTGTAATGGATGAAATGGGAAGAGTGTGTTGTGCAGGATGCAGGGAACCAGCCCTGTTGGTGTGGGGATGGCTGTGATACAGAGGTGGTGAGGTGATGGGTTTAAAGCCCTTTTTTGGGTGGTGGGGTGGACACAGGCATCATCCAACACCTTGCGTGGCTAGAAATGATGGATACTACAGGAAAGCTGCAGCACTGATCCAAAAACCTGGCAGGGCTCAAGTCAGTGTTGCTCACATAGCCAATTCCTTTAAATCTAATGTCTGATTCAACATTGGAGGCTTTGAGACAACTGCAGGGGAAAAGCAGCAAAGTGGGGATGTCGGAAAGGGACCTCCCAGCACGGCTGGGTCCTGCGCCTGCTCTCCACTCTAATCTCTTCCGTTGGGTCATTTTATCTTATCAAGTAAAAAGCCCCAGAAATAGAAACTTTTCCATAGTGAACAAGACGAGCCCTGAGGTGCATAAGCCCCAAGCTGTGCATTGCTTCATTGTTCCAAAAAAAAAAGAAAGAAAAAAAAAAAGATATCCGTCAAATAGATCCCCAATGGCTCATGTCAATGCTTTATCTCCATGGGATAAGGCTCCGTGGAGGCAGGCGCTGCTCTGTGCAGAGCTGAGCTGCCCTGGGAGCGTTGGTCCTTCTGCTGAGGATGACGGAGGGCAGAGCAGGGACGGCTGCCTGCTTTGGGATCATCACCAAGAGAATCCGTAAAATATTCGGGCATTTTCCCAAGCCCAAGTCTTGCTCGGAGGGATCGCAGAGGCTGAGCAGGGAGGACTCGCTGCTGAGAGGTAGGGACTGAGTTTGGGTGTCTGCTGGTTGCTACTGCTGATGAGGGGTAATGGGATTCCATGCAGCACAGCTGGAAGTGTCTCGTGCCTCAGCTGTGCTGCTCAAGGCTGGTCCTGGTGTGTCAGCACACCTCTGTGCCTGGCTGGGAAGCTGCTCCATGAGGAAGCGATGGCTTTGGAGCATCACCCACCCAGCGGCTGCTTTGTGCTCTGGTCCCACCGCGGTGCAGTGGCTGAGGTTACCTCCTGATGCTGGACAGCCTTGAAGAGCTTTATACCAAAGGATGCCAACGGCACACGGGGCTGGGCAGGGTGACTGCAGGCTGTGCTTAGGGGGATGGATGAACATCCGGATGGGGTTCGGTTGCACAGCCAGTGTTATCACTCCGAGAAACTTTATCTGCAGACAGAGGGAAGTTCCTTTCTGCCACCGAAGTTTCTTGCTATGTTGCGATCAGATCCAGAGGTTTTCTTTTTTAAAGAAACTGTTTCCAACAGTGGCTTTGTTTGACTCGAATAGAAATGATCTCACGGTCGCAGGAGAGGCATCCTGCCCCATCACGTGGCTGCTTCCCAGGGCCGTGCCGGGCTTCTAAAATTAGTGCTGCCCACCAGATAGTGGTGATTAGGGCTGTTAATAGGCGGCGGTGACTAAGGAGGTGTCATGCTGTAATCGTGTGGGGAAATGCCTGGCTGTGATGGGTCTGTGCCAGAGGTGGACTCAGGAGCTGTGATTTGTGGTCCGTATTGCGCACTACAGACTGCTCCCCATGTGGATGCTCCTCCATACCCAGGGGTTGGCTGTCTGAATGCGATGCCTTTGGGGCTGCTGTGTTGGTGCTCAGGTGCAGCTGTAGCCACAGCCTGCTGTGCTTGGAACCTCCAGCACAGAGCTGGCAAATGCCCCGCTGAGCAGCTGCTCCAGCTGTTCGAAAGGTCATGCATTGCATTACCATGCAACTGCTTGGCTTACCCCTAATTAAAACAATTTAAAAAAGGGGGGTGGGGAGGGGTGTAAAAATAAATAAAAAGACCCCCTTGCTTTTTATCTCAGCCTTGAGACAACCAACTGGAAATGGGAGGATGGCAGCTGGTGTCAGATGAATGTTAAACAATCAGTGGTTCCCCTGAGGGAGATGCTCTGCCCCAGGCACTGCTCCCACAGCACCAATGCTCTGCTCCTGCCCAGGAATTCCCTGATAGGAGCAGGCATCTCCGGTGAGAGAGAACATGGGATGTCACTTGGCTTTCTGCAAGTCTGAGAAGTTCAAAAGCAATGACCCAAATGCCAAAAAAGAATAGAAGGAAAGGCAGGTTTTCCTGCAGAGGGGACCTCTGCTCTGGTCAGAGTGTTATTTTTTGGGAGGAGTGGTTATTTTTTGGGTAGCCAACAGGTCAGTGACCGTGCTGGAATTGTGGGTTGTGTAAAAAGAAAGAAAAAATGTTGGTTGAATGCTGTTTGTAGGGCTGTTAAAAATTAAAAGGGTGGAAGGGCTGTTGGAGTGGGGGGGAGCAACAGCTGCGCTCAGGGGATGTGGCTGCAGGCAGCACCCATTGGTGCTGGTGGTGCACAATGGGGAGGACCCGGGGCTCCTGGCTGCTCTCCCATCACAGCATGGCTCTGTTCTCTCTCAGACTGCAGGTACACGTGCCACCAGCAGTGTCACAGCCTCGTCCAGCTGGACTGTCGCCGGCCCGACCCTGGGCAGCTCTCTCCTGAGGGCACCATTGTGCTCCCCTGCAGCCAGGTATGCCCTCATGGTGCTCAGCCTCTCTCTAAACCCCATTCCTTGCTCTTAGCAGGATGAGACTTTGTTGCAGAGGTCAGCCTGTGGCCCGCAGTGATGCTTGCTAATAAATTCCTTATATCCCTGCGTATCTTGTGCGCATCACCTGGCGGGAGGAGGTGGTGTGCGTTGCCCCTTTCCCCTGCCTTTAAATGTAGATGCAGGTGTCTGGTGGATGCAAAGCACCGCATGGCACAGGAAGAAAAGTGAAGGTGCACTCTGCCAAGACGCAGAAGAAATGCAAGCGTGGGGCTGGCAGTGAGCTCTGGCTTCCTGTCTTCCAGTAATTCTGGGGGAGCTGAGGCTCCCCAGTCTGGGTTAGGGACATGCACTGTACACCAGGCTGCTCCAGAAGGTTCTGGCGTGGAATGCATCTAAATGCAGCACTGTGTGCTTGGTGCTGCTGTGAGACGCTGCTGGGCTGGATGGCTTCCCCCTTGAGATCTTTAAGTAAGGGAATGAGGCCATAGGTGTGTTTCTTTGCCTCTTCCTCGCGTGTCAGCAGGTTTTCCCCCATCAGTGTTAGAAAAGTGTGATTTTTAGTAAAATTAAAGACTTGTTTCCTCTTTAGGGTGATGAAAGCAGTGGGGGGTTATTGATGGCTCTGATAATAACCACGGAGCGCTCATCAGTTCATCACGGATGTGTTCCTGATGTCTTCCCATCACAGCCCCTGCAAGGAGAAAAGAAAAAGGGAATAGGTGCCAGAATACACTGGGGTAATGGGGAACAACACAGTGGGAATGTGGGAAATGCCATGGCTGGTGTAGCTGGCAGCCAGTAAATAGCATTATCAAATGTAAGCAAAGCAGGAGCGTCGGAGAAAGTTAGTAAAGTCCTGTTGGCATGGGATAGCAAGCATTAATAGTTTGGGCCTAGATCCAGCAAACTACTTAAGTGTGCTGCATTTGGGTCCTGGATTGCTCTCCCTGGGTGCAGTGCAGCCAGCACAGCCTCTGCTGGGCTCAGCCCCGGGGCTGCAGCACCTGGGATTTCCTGCAAGAAGAAAGCCTTTGAATGAGATTTTCAGTCTTGGTGTTACCAGTGGTGATCTCCAGGCACAGGGCTGTGATGGCAAAGTCCAGGCTGCTTGGGAAGCTTTGCATAGGCAGCTCCCTCCTTTTGTAACCCCAGAATGCCCTGAGCTGAGGCTTTGGTGCTGACCCAACTCTGCACCTGATGCAGCACTCAGTTCAGCTCGTGCCCTGCACGCTTGATTTAAGCCTATTTCCCTTCTAAATATAGCCCAGCCAGGCTGTGGAGGCTGATGCCACCGTGCCACTGCAGAAGTGTGCATGTTGCTATGAGCTTTGCTTTTTTGCAGTGTTATGAGTTGTTTTGTAAAGGTGCCATCTGGATTCTCTCCTTCCGTGTTTGTGATGCAGACGTCGCACCTCCCACTGTGCAGTGCTGTTGTGTTCGTGGTGCACAGCTGGAACTGGGTCTGGAATGTGCAGTGGAGAGTGTGGGGCTGGGGGTCAGGTCTGTTTGGATGTCCTGTGCTGTTGGTAGGATGTAAGCTGCAGGAACTGCAGCCACAGTGCTGCAGAGGAGAAGAAAAATGCATTCCCTGTCTGTAAAGTTTCCAAATATTTACAGCTTGAGCATAACTAGAAAGCAGCCTGGAGCCTCCTTGTCTATAAGGGGATGGGAGCAGCCCCGAGCAGGGGTCTGTGCCAGGCTGAGCTGCTGAGCACGAGTTTTCATCCCCGTGCAATGAGGGGATTGCTGCAAACGGGGCGCAGGAGCTGGACGGCATTTCCTTGGCTTGCACCCATACCTGGAGCCGGCTCTGCTGGAACCGCTGCTCCCAAAGCATCGGCAGAGCAGAGGGGCACCTGCTGCCCCCTGCACAGCGCTGCCCTGGGCTCCCTACCCCTTCCCCACCTGTTTTTGGGGCAGCGCATCTTGCGAGCATCCCTCGCTCCAGCCTGGGTTCGTTTCCCAGCGCAGCTCTAAGGACGCAGGCAAGGAGGAACGCGCTCTGTGAGCTCCACATCAAGGACACGTTTCCAAGCATCAGCCCCACGGGAAGCTCCGGGGCTGCCCAGCACCTCATCCCTGTTCTCAGGGTGAGAAATTTTGCAATGAGGAAGCGGGCGCGCTGCGCAGCAGGAAGGGGGAGGCGATGCTGAGCAGCGAGCTGGGGGCGAAACGGCACGGCGGCCGCTCCATGCTGCGCGGAGGCGGTGGAGGAGGAGGAGGAGAAGGAAGGTTTACCCGAATTCGGGAGCGATCGCTGCGAATGATGAGCAGCGGGAGCTGCAGATGAGCGGCGGGCGGTGCGGGATGTGAGCGCTGCGGGGCCGCCTTCGATGACCATCGGCGGCAGCATGAGCAGCGGGTACTGCAGCTTGGATGAAGACCTCGAGGATTGTTTTTTCACGGCTAAAACCTCTTTCTTCCGCAGCGCTCCGAGCAAGGGCCCCGCCAAGGTAACGGCTCAGCAACTGCAGCGAGGAGGGCTGTGCGAAGCGGGGGGTGGTGGTGGGTTTTGGGCACGTTTGGCTGCAGGTGCTGCTGGAATTTGCTCGCTGTGAGGTTGAAGCGGCCCTGCCTGCCTCCTGCAGGCTCGCTGCAGGGCTTCGCTCTGCTGCAGGATTTCTCAGCCTTTCGATACTTCTTTGCCCCCTTCCTGGAGGGTTCGCAGAGGAGGAACCGACTCCGAATGCTGGGGGTTGCAGCTGCGTTTGCTGGGTTAGAATCCCAGCCAGAGTCCTGTGGTTTGGCCCCGAAAAAGTGTTGGCCACTGTGCAAACTGCACCTGTTGGGTTGGCAGTGAGATGGGGGAGTTCCAGGACCAAATTCATCTGCAAAGCGGTGATTGCAGGGATGGATCCCATCCTTACCTGGGTGTGCGGTGCTGCCCTTGGGGAGAGCACTGCCTGGGCAGTGTCACTGCAGGGTGAGATTTGTGACATCAGTAACACAGAAAATGCGCAGAGCTGCCTCATGTTGAAATATCTAGTTTAAAAATACAGCAACACATCCCTGCTGTAAACTTTGCCCCAACCAGAAGTGAGCAGAAAAGCAGAAGGAGAGCAGAAGCTGCTGCGGAAGTGGGGTTTTACTCAGGAAAAGCCCTGAATTGCTGAGAGATGAGATGTTGGGCGGGGGACAGCAGTGGGGAGGGCACTGAGAGGGCTGCAGGAGAGCCTGGGGTCACCAAAATCAGCAGCTTTGCACTGCTCGTGGCTGTGCTGTGTTGGCAGGCATGGGGCTGATGGCTTCCAGCCCCTAGCAGGTGCTGTGGGGTTCCGTTTCTGCAGCACAGGGCTGGGGCTGCTCTCCTGTTGACCCGGGCTGTGATCTCTGCAGGTCATTCCATCAGAGTAATGTTGCAAATAACAATTTTTTTTCTGAAGAAATTCCCCCTTGGGTTTAACGTGGGATCTTCCCGTCCGCCGCCGGCTCCCTCTCGCTATGATTACCAACACGTACTGCTGCTTTCTAAATGTCATCTGATGATTCATTTGTGTAGGAGGTGTACGAGATTACGGTGTCAACCATGGTGCAGTGCTGGTTCTCACTGTGCTCGGGCACTGCAGCTCCTCCAGCTTGGCCCTACCTGTTGGCTCTGCATTCACAAGGATGCTCAGGTGCTGATTTGCCTTCTGGCCGGGCTCCTCTGCTGGGGGCTGACGTGGTGGTTGCTGGAGAAGATGGAGCCTGCTGGGGTTGCATGGAACGAATAGCTCCTGCTCATGAAAAAACACAACACTGGTTGCCCCAGCAGTATTGCTGAGCAATGTGGGTGGAGGTGGTCCCTAGCTTTTTTCTGGCTGGGGGTGGAAGCTGTCTGCAGGACTTTGGTGGAGGAAAGGAGCAGGGCTTGCAGGTGCAGGAGGTGAGATTGCAGCTTGGCTCAGTAGGGAAGTGGTCCCAGAAGGACGCATGCACAGGGCACATCTCCTGTGTGCCCTGCCTCACTTTGCCCCTCTCTCTTCTTTCCAGGTGGCATCAGGAGCTGCTGCTGTCAGGAACATCCTGTTTATTTTTAACTAAAGCTAAAAGCAGAGGTGGCAGAACAGCTGTTTCCAAGTGAAATCTCCATGGCAATCAATGCCTGAGCCCACTGCTTGCTGCTAACCTCTCTGAATGCACTGTGAGGCTTTTCCTTTTCTCTAGAGCTGCTTTCTGCCTTTCCCTCTGAGCCTCACAGTAAACAACATTGCCTTGCCTGAACTTATTGAGGGTGGTGAAATGTGCAGATCTTATCTGCAACACCTTGGGGAGGTGTGAGGGAGGAAAGCAATGGGGTTGGGGTGCTGTCCCCATAGAACAGCACTGGCACCAGGTACAGCAGAGTGCAGGGCTGCTGACCTTAGGAAGGGCTTTTGTTTGGGTTTGGTTCCTGCAGAAGGCCGTGGGAAGGATGCTCTCCAGCTGGAAGTGGAGCACTTCTCCCCGCAGCATCTTTGCAAATGGATAAATACAGAAGTCGGTCACTCAGGCAGAGCGGTTCTTTGTTGGCTCTGGATCTCTCTTTTGAGAGCATGTCACCACAGTCACAATGGCCCCAGGGCTTTGCCTTCCCCCATAGCAGCCTGTCACCAGCTCACCCATTTCTTACAGCCGAGGAGCGAGCGGTGCTGGTTAGAGGAGGAGTTGCGTGGCAGGAGGATGTGAGCTCATCTCCATGCTGCATGGCCCTGCATCCCACACTTTGCTGTGCCATGAGGGTGCAAAAGGATTTGGGGTCCTTTTTCCCTCCCCCCACGTTGCTCTGTCCTGGTCCCGTGGGCTCAGCGGTGCCCCTGGGGTTGTTACCGTGAGCGTCTGTTGTTTGCAGCTTGTTTCATCCTGTCCCCATACAACAGGAAATGTGGCAACGGTCGATGGTTAAGAGCTGCTGTTTTTCTTCCTTGAGCGGTAACCATGCATTCTGCAGCAGAAACTGCAACACCAGAGGTGTGGACAGGTTCATGAAGTGCAATGCACAGCTGATCTCTCAGTGCAGGGAGCAGCATGGCTCCTTCCAGGCTGGGTCCTGCTGTGTGCTGAATATATCCCTGTGTGCACAGGAGGGCATGTGGGCAAAGCATCACTCCCACAGTGCCAGTGAGGGGAAGAAGAGAGAGCCTTTTTCCAGCAGTGTTTTGCTGCAGCATTGGTGCAGCACAGCACGTTGCAGTCTCCCTCCCAGCATCACAGCTCTTTCAGGAGTTGCTCTGGCTGTTCCAAGCTGCTGCAGTGTAAATGAGAACTGAGGCAAGCTGAGCTGATCTATTTGCTTTTGTTGCACACGTTTGGAGGGTGCTGGTCTGCACTGAGTGAGGTTTGTGCTATGAAAACAGTACAGCACACACGTGGTCTGTGTGCAGCATGGCTGCAGCAGGGCCAGGGCAACACCCTGCAGATGGAGGGATGCAGCTCTGTGCATGCATTTAAGACCTAGTGCAGTCAGTAGACTGCAGTGTTGATGTGTCTCATGGCAGACTGTGGAGCTGAGATCGCCAGTGTGATAAAGGAGTGTTGGTGTGCAGTTCTTGAATACCGCAGCCAAGTTTTGCTTTTAGTTTTTTAAGGCAGTGAACAAGAAGGAGAACGTAAGACAACATCGGTGCTCTTCTGTTGGGTTACTGCTGCTTCCAGAGGTCTTGCACTGTTTGTCAGCCTTGAGCAGGAGTTGAGACATCTGCTTTGGGGAATGGCTTGAATGAATCTGAGGCTCTCCAAGTCCCAAAGCTGGAGCTGTTTTGCCAGATTGTGACCAGAGCTCTCGTTTCTCCAGCGCTTGATTCTCCTCCTGAAAGAAATGCCACAGTTAGCCTGGGGCGATGCTGCCTACGGTGTGCTCATCTGATGGATGTGGGCCTCCTTCTGCATCTGCACCTGGGAGGAAAAGCTGTCCAGATCTTGGAATTAAGGCTGAGAAGTGCAGGGCTTTGCTCCTTAAGTTGCTTTTTCCACACTTTCTTGTTTTTCCTGTGGAGGCTGCCCTTCTTGCTCTGAGCCCTATCAGCCTCCATAGCTCATCTCTTCATGCCAACTTTGGAGGCAGCCCACGCAGCAGGCAGAAGATGTGCAGCTTCAACTTCGAACCATGGGATTCTGTCCCCTCTGTGTCCCCAGGGCATGGAGTGCTGGCACCTGGGGACTGGAGCCCTGTGGGGTCTGCACCTTGGGGTGGGAATGCAATGGGTTTGTTTAGATGTGCTGGAGCATCCTTTCTGTCCTCGCAGCAGGGCTTTGGAACAGAGCGTTTTGGATTCCGTGTTCCTGCAGTGCCTGTGGATGCCTGGGCTCCATGTGTTGGACTGCTCCATGTGTGGGATTGCATCCTGACATTTCCTTCCCAGGGGAATCTGTGGGCCTTTGCAGCCGGTGCCTTGTGCTTGGCATATGGAAGGTGGGAGCACTGCTCAGGCTCTCCATGAGCCTGCAAACCCCATCACTGCAGGAAGCCATCTGCAGCAGCAGCACATTCCCAGGGCTCTGTGAGCCCCACTTTGCCTCCTGAGATGAGGTTCCCCAAACCATGGCATACAGCAGCAGCCATGGGATCGGCCCTGTGTCTCCTGCACACAGCACAGTGCACTGCAGCAGCCCTGAGTGGAGCTCTGTGCCTTCACCACGTGTCCCTTTCTCTAATCCATCTTTCACACATTGCCTCCTTCAGAGAAATTCTGCTCTCCTGTATGGAGTGCTGAAAGCTCTGTTTTAGCTGAAACTTTCTATATTTGCTTTTCTATTTAAAATAAAGAATCTCTGCAGTGCCAGAGGAGCACAGTCTGGAGAGGCTTTCCTCTACTTGTGCTGCACTCAGCAGAGCACGTCCTGGAGCAGCTCCTCCCTGAGCTCCTGCCATGTTCTGTCTGTGCATTTCCCAGCAAGACGGAGCTGTTTGGACACAGCATTACCCCAAACAAACCCACCGACACCATCTCCTCTTCTTCCAGAATGTCACGAAAGCTGTAGAAGAAAAACCAGAGCCTCCAACTGTTGAGGAGATCAAAGAGAAGATCGAAAAATATAATGCAAAAGTTACTAACTGCCTGCTGATGAAGCTGGTAGGTGTTGCTCTCACGTTCATCTCGGCTGGGAGCGTTCACCCATAAGCTGTGGTCACTGATAGCTGAGAGCCACTTGCCACCAATAGATGGGGGTGGGTTTCCACTGCAGACTTGTTCCCACCTGTGAGTAAAGCCGTGAAGGTAGGATCTGATTTACAAAGCAAAGTGCCACAGAGGTGCAAATTTCAGGTGTTCTCCCAGAGCAGTGGGAAAGGCTTTGTGAAGCAGCAGGTTAAATTGCAGGGCTTCCCTGAACAGCAGCTCTGTAACCTCCTGCTGATGTCTGAAAGTCAACCTAAAGTTTATTTAAAGTAGCCAAGATTAGAACAGTTTCTAACAGGCTGATCTTGAGTTATGAATTACTACATGGAGAAGTGAAAATCCTCTATTGGGGGGTTAAAAGCATGGCATTCAAATCCTCTATTGGGGGGTTAAAAGCATGGCATTCCACTGTGCATGAGGGGTTCCCAGAGCTTTAAAACCCTCATTTGACTGCAATTCATGATAGTTTCCATAGCCAACTTGTAGCAACGTTGATGTAAAGTAAGAGAAGACAGCACAGCTCTAGGAGGAGGTGAGTCACCGCGGAGTGGAAGGAACAGAAAGAAATCAGCAGTGACTAACCCTAAATTACCAGTTGCTTCTTGCGTCATGGCCAGAAGCCCCAAAGCTGTGCAGACCAGTGTCACTCACCCACCGCTGTGTGTCATTGTGCAGAGTGATGATGGGACCTACACAGGCTTCATTAAGGTGCACCTGAAGCTGCGCCGCCCGGTGACGGTGCCGGCAGGGATCCGACCGCAGTCCATCTACGATGCCCTCAAGGAGGTGAACCTGGCGGACACCACGGATAGGAGGACGTCTTTCTACCTGCCTTTGGATGCCATCAAGCAGCTGCACATCAGCAGCACGACCACGGTGAGCGAGGTGATCCAGGGGCTGCTGAAGAAGTTCATGGTGGTGGATAACCCGCAGAAGTTCGCGCTGTTCAAGGAGATGCGGAAGGATGGGCAAGGTGAGTTTGCAGAGCCCCAGAATGGTTCAGGTTGGAAAAAGCCTCAGAGATCCCCCAGCCCAACACATCCCACCCCGCCTTGGTGTCACATCTCCATGTTCCCTGAACACCCCCAGGGATGGTGACTCCCTCACTCCCTGGGCGGCTGTCCCACAGCATCACCACTCTTTCAGAGGAGGAATTTTCCCTCATATCCAACCTGACCCTCCATCCCAGTTCCTTCAACCACTCCCATGCCCCAACACAGGTCACTGACAGATGCTCAGGGCCTTGACAACAACCCTGAGCAGCACAGACTGCTCCCAAAGCCCACACCACTGTTCCAAGCCTCCCTCCGGGCTCTGCAGGGCTCACAATGCTGTCTGCTGTCCCTTGCAGTCCTCCTGCAGAAGCTGCCCCTCACTGAATTCCCGCTGTACCTGCGGCTGCTGGCCGGCCCTGACACCGACGTGCTCAGCTTTGTGCTGAAGGAGAACGAGACCGGAGAAGTGGAGGTATGTCAGGGGCTCCTTCCCTTGCTTTGTGCATGGATCTGTAGTGCTTGGCAACAGGATGGACCCGCAGGCTCCCAGCAGGGGCAGCAGGAGTGAGCCAGGCTTCTCCCCCCCCTCCGACACCCTTGGTTTTACCTCCTGAGGTGTTGTTTGATTCCAGCTGTTCCCCAAACTTATCAGACTGCTTGTGTCTTGCTTTGAGAAAATCTCTCTCTGGGTCATCTGTTGCTTCTGAGTTATGCTGATTTAAAAATAAAACCTGCCATCTATTTACAGTGCTATCCCAGAGTTAAACCCCAGTAATCGGATTCAGCTAAATGCTGCCATAAGTAATCCATGAGTGTAAATAGAAGCTTGGGATGCCCAGGTGATGAACACAGCTTTATGCCGTGGCAGTGCTCCCTGCTGGGACTCATTCAGATGACAGTGCCTGAATGGGAGCTTTCATTCATCCAAGCTCGGATTCCTACTGAATCCGTGGCTGTGTGGGCTCAGGGTTGGGCTGGTCCTTCGTGGCTCCTTGTCCTGGTGCTCTCACAGTGATGTTTGGAGGTGATGCTGCCTGCAGATCAGGTCACGTTTCGGTGTCATCCACTGATCCTCTCCAGATTCAGGAAAAAGCTACAAAAAATTACGTGTGCTCACTCTGCCTCTGCTTTGCTGTTCCTGCAGTGGGATGCGTTCTCCATCCCGGAGCTACAAAACTTCTTAATGATCCTGGACAAAGAAGAGAAGGACAAAATCCAGCAAGTGAAAAGGAAGTATGAGAAGTTCAAACAGAGACTGCAGCAGAGCTTGAAAGAGGCTGGAGACAAACCTGGCTAACCCTCAGGGCACACCGGCAGTCAGACTAAGCTACGTGTTGTTCTTCAAATGAACAGACTCTTCTCAGGACATCTTTTGGTGGTCACCCTCTCACTTCATCCCTCCATTAAGGACGTAGCACCCATTACACGGCCGTGTCGTGTTTCCTTCTTTTGAAACCTCACACCCCAGGACCCAGAGCCAGCTGAAGAATGGGACATCTGCACCAGAGCTGCTGGGCTGTGCTGAGCAGCTCTGCGGGCGATGCTGAACCCAGCAGGAAAAGCTGGCTGAGCTGCTCACGCTCCTCCCAGCAGCTCTCTTGCTGTGGTCGTGCAGTTGCTTTGCGTGTGCCCACGTGGCCCAGTTCTCCTTTCTTAAGCAGGGCACAGGAAGGAGCAGATAACGCAGAGGTTGGTGCATGGACCCATGTGGGTGTTGCAGCTGTAACCAGTGCCAGCCAGACTTGTTCAAGGCTAAGGTGAGAAATGCAGTCGTGGCAGCTGCAGCACCCTGATGGTCCTTCGGTAAGTGATATTCATTCCAGGGAAAGTCGTTTATTTTGTTTCTAATTAACTTTGAAAAGAGACTTGAATTTGAGCAAATATCCATGATGCTTAGCTGAGCTAGCCTGTATGTTACGAGTTTTCTACTCTGTAGGAACCGGGACCTATGTTTTAAGGGAAAAGCATGAAGATGGGGGTGTGGGATGGTGGCTCTGCATAGAACCCTGAGCAATACACAGCCAGCAGATGATTGCAGGGAAGCTCAAACCCCTCTTTCACCAATCAGACCCATTTTGAGCTGCAAAGGGGTCTGGCAGGAGGGAGAGGAGCTCCAACCCAGGCCAGGTTGTGGACGTGTCCACAGCAATGCCGTGTGCAGGAGATCCTTAGCACCAGGAAGAGCAAGGGAACCGCAAGCCTGAGATGCTCTCCTGCCACCACCCCTTGCACCATGCCTCCTCTTGCTGAACCCCCCGTGTGCTGCTCTCCCACCTCTTTTCTCCCTTCCTGGTGCAAGGGATGCTATGGGGATGCCAATCCCAGAGGTGATTTCCCCACGTTTACTTTCAGCACTTTGTACTGAGCACGCTGCACGTTCCATCTTCCCTCTGTTCAGAGGACAGTGCAGCACAGCGTGGAAAGGGACCATGAAAACTAGCTGGATTCAGATGGAGCACGTGAAATGCTCTTGGTGATTCAAGTGACTCCCACCTGTGCCAAGTGGGAAGGAGCAGGTTATTAGGGAGCAGGTTATTAGGGAACAGGTGATGGAGACAACTTGGAAGAGTCTAAAATTTACCTCAGTGCCTTTTATTTTTTTCCTTAAGCATGAAAACTTCACGTTTGGGCTAAGGAGGAGGTTGGAAGGGGCTTTTGCCAAGGCCTTGGCAGTGCTCCCCCAGGTCCCTGCAGGCTGCTTTTGTCCATAGAGAGAGGAGGAACTGTTGTTCCTTTCTGCAAGATGACTGCTTGGCTTTTTCTTTTTTTTTCTTCTCTTCCCCCAGATGTATACTTGAGTATGTTTGTTTATAAAGGTATGAGAGTAACTGCATCACTTACAGCCCTCACTTTGTACAAATGCCACTTGGTGCAAGCTCAGTTCCAGCTCTTGCCTTACTCAGTGGTGCAAAAGGGTTTCCAGGCGAGGCTCCAGCCACTGCCTCTTGGTGCAGGAAGGGCCTCCCAGCTGTACTGTATTCTCTACCCAGATGACCTTTAACAGCGTGGCAGCAGCCCAAATAGAGCAGCAATTTTCCAGCTCTGGGGCTGTTTGCCTGCTTATAAAAATACTTATTACTTCGCTATGCACTCGTGAAGTAATTAAAGTAACATTTATCCACTGCTTTGAGTCTTGAAAGCACTGTATAAATACTTCTGTTCAGTCAAGTGTAAGAACACTGTAGAAACTGCCACTGGTTCTGAGAAACAAGACCCAGATGCTTGGTTTCATATCCCTTCTCTCTCTGGCTATAAGTTTTAAAAAGATTATCATTATTTTTCCTGGTTGCTGTTGTTTTCTACTCCAGTTCTGGTGACCATCTCCCCTTCCCTTCCTGGAACCCAGCATGTCTTTGACATTCCGTAGAAGGCATGGCTTCTTATGCAATTACTGTGAATGCTGCTGAAAACCTCCTGCAAAGAGGAGGGCTCTTTCTTTTCTTATTTCTTTTTTTTTTTTATTATTAAAAAGATATGGGGCATTGGAAGTGGTAGACATTGAAACTCAAATTCCCAGCAGTCAGCTGTGTCCAGGACAGGCATATTGGGCCCCTTCTTTAAGTGCTGAGTACTGTTGGCAGTGCCTTTGGTTAGTATGTTGTGTTGCCTAGTCTGTGTGACTTTTATTTCTCATGGCTCTTGTAAAACATGTAAAATAATGTGTATAGAATGGAATAAGCAAAGCTTCTATGGCAAAGTGAAATGCATTTTTTGCGATGCTGTAATTTATTTTTATTACTCCTTAGTAATTCTATGGCATTTTTAAAAAATGTCCCACTCCCAGCTTTTTTTGAAGGTTCTGAAACTACTTATTCATATGCAGACAGTGTAAAAGACAACAACAATAAAACTGTCAGTAATTAAAGACTTCAATCTCTGACTTATTTTTCTGGCGCCCTCCTATGGCATTTTCTTGTATTGAGTCTAAAGGCAAGATACAGGAGTCCTTCCAGAACTGAATTTAAGATATAAACTTCAGCTAAAACAGCAGAGACCATCTACTTCTGAGAAACCAAGTGTTCCATTAATTGTCTTTAGTATTTATTAGTATTAATTTGTCTTTTGTATTTAGAAGGCTTTGACAGAATTGCAGCTTATGAGAGGTAGTAGTTAATGTTATATGTGCAAGTAAGAGTTCATTCTGCACACTAAAATGTCTTCATATCAGTACCTGACGGTGTTTAAAAGGATGACATCTAAGCCAAATGTTTTCTTTTTTTAATGTGATATAAATGCTCTGTGGCACACTGTCCTGGAACATTCTAGTGTGTTGTGTTGGAATGTACTCTGCAACATTCTGGGTGAGGTTCTATTAGAATGCTTTGGTTTAAAGGTGGAAAGTAAGAATGTCAGGCTGGCTGTGAGGCTCTAGAGCAAAAATAAATAAATAAATAAAGGGACACCCATATATTAGAAAATATATGGAAAAGGAGAAAGCTAGTATTTTTTTCAGCTTTTTATTTTTATGAAAAATGATCACTTAGAGCAATATTATCATTTGGGATAATCCCAGACCATGTAGAAATGCAGGACTTTGAATGAATAAGGCCTGTACGTAACCTTGATCTGTTGGCAGGACGTTTCTATAAATAATGAGAGCTGATTAATTCTTACAATAGATTTTTCTCCTACTTTTTCCGGCCGAGTTTTGGAGCCTTCTCAAGGCCTTGGATGTATTTCCGAGGTAGTTGGTATTCTTCTGCAACATAAAGAAGAGTTCATCTTAGGTAAAAATTAAATGACTAACTAAAATCTGTATCTTGCTATAACTATCCCAAGCCCTGTTCCAGAACAGACCTACCTAGCAGCATCTTGGCCAGATGATGGACTTGGTTGCCTTGGATCTGGACCTGAACTCTGTCTTTTGCTCCAGGCACTGGGGTGATGGTGGTGCTGGCCTGCACTTTCTGTTGTAGAATATTGGCCACACACTGTGGGTCTAAACCGTACAGCTCGAGGTTCTTGATAATTGTCACCTGAAGATTCCAGCAATGATTGCAGACGTTGCTACTGTCAGTAAATTGCATCCCATTCATCCCAGAAAAGCAAGCTGCCCTCAGAATCAGGACTCATTCATACCCCACCTTTTTGTTTCTCATCTTACCTTCTTATTTGATGATCTCTGTGCAGTGGTTATATCAATGGGCTCAATGTTTCCTTTCCTCACAATAGGTTCTTGTCCAAAAAATGTCACCTGGTGTAAGGGCTGCAGACGCTCGAGGCACCTGAACAAATTTAGTAGAACCAATTGGTCTCTTCAGCACAGCAGGACTGATGTTAACTGCATTTTTTCTGCTGCAGCCTATCACAGGCTTTTGAGACTATGTATAAAGTCTAGGACTGCACGGCCAAGAAAGACCTTCAACACCAAGAGCAGGATGACTACTATTGCCTAAAAAGGACACGTTCACTTATCTACTGCAAACAAGAGCTTCACAGGTATGTATTTAGAGATTGTACAGAGAATCAGGCAGTGCTTGTTTAGAAACCTTTTCCTGATAGTTAACATGTAAACAAAACCAGAAAGCAACATCAGTTAATGACAGATGGTGGTGAAGAATGAGATACAATTCAAGTGAAGGTCTCTGGATGTTTTCTGTATCATCAGGAGGAAGTTACAACTTCAGTAACTCCAGTTATGTGGGGCTTTGACTTGTACATAATGTGATAATTCTCTGTAATACTGAAACAGCGCAATGGAAAAACAGCCACCTGCTCAGAAGGTCATCCCACTTCAGGTGTGAGATTTCATCTTGCTCTGATTTATCCAGCAGGCAGTCGCACAGAATGGCATTTACTTTTACAAAGCTGTAAAAGAAAAACATGCATTAGGAGAAAACAAATTCACTTCTTGTTTTATATTCAGCATTTCTTGTGGAAGCAAGGCAGGACAACTTTTGTGTGTACTCACTTCTTGTTTGTTTCATCAACCAACTCGTTAGTCTTCACGTAGTTAATGACGATGTTTCTCACCTCGCTGCTTGAGAGGATGCTTCCTTTCCTAAACAGAAAGAAAACTTCATTGCTTCCCCTTGAAAGCGAACAAAATGGCAACAACACAAGCTTGTTAGCCTCTCTTAACCCAACAATTGATTTTGTTGCATTTTTCTAGTGCTCACCTGTGTCCAGAGTCCTGAAAGAGTGGCACCATCTTTGCTGAGACCCCATACAGAGGTATGATTTCAGGAGCACGGTATACTTGTTCCCTGTCTTCACTCTTGCTATCTTGGGCAGCAGAGGCTGAAGAAAATCCTTCAGGTACTGCAAATGCTTTAATGCTGGGGGAAAAAAAAACAACCAAACATTATTTGGTGGGAATGAAAGAGGTTGAAATCTGTAACATCAGTTTCTGTGCTTGCAAGTAAGAGAACACAGCAAACTGAGCTTGAGTGTAACTGTGCCTCCTAATGACAAGGCTAAAGATGATGAAAGAAAAGTTAATGCAGAAAGTCAAATTCTGCTTCTTTCCAAATGCAGAAGATATGACTGTATCTACCAAAATATTCTCCAGCCCATTAGTTGCCAAGGAGATGTTACATAACAGCACAACTTGGGCCCAGTGGGAAATTCCAAGAGAGAGCTAATGTGCTGATATGCAAAAGGAAGGAATCTGGTTCTTGACATAACTATTAATCTTTAAAAAGATAATGGAAGCACTGATAATCAGGTAATTTGTGTGAATCAGTGTGTAATCTGAAACAGTTTTTCTGTTTTTTAAGATTATAACTTTGGCTGCTGATTTGACAAAGTGGTTGATTTGATCCTGTACGACATTTTAAGGCTGTAGTTTCATGGGCATTTGTGCAACAGCAGCAGTGCCATCTTCTCACTGGAGTTATTTTTTAGACAGATAAGTTCACTTCAAAGCTGAACAAAGAGTTGGCCCAGTAGATAAACTGGGAGATCTGCTTAAATGGGAAAGGCGTAAGACAGTCATATCATCAGACTCAGTGTTAAATAGCTAGAAAAATGCCTGATGGATATAAAGCTTTCTTCCCTTCCCACTTAAAAAAAAAACAAAACAAAACAAAAACAACCATACAAATTATCAAGACTCACTGTCAAAGGAATGTGCTTTTTAGTGACTGCTAACAAAGGTTATAATAGGTAACAGATGGAGACAGGTGATTCTGCTCCTTCTTTTCAAGGGCTATCACCTCTTTCAAAGACTACAACATTCTACATACTCTGGATGCTTCCAGTCCACCTCCACGATGCTCTCCACGCCTTTGGTCAGCTCCTTCACTTGTAAGATCTTCTGGTGCTGCATACTTTGCAGGAATTTAGAAAACTGAGAAAACAACCATCAGAAATGTGGAGCTGAGTATTTAAAATTCCTCTTCGCATTTCTGACTGCCCCAAAATTACTTGCTAAATCAGAAGAACTTATTGGAGGGGTAGGGGGGGGAACCCAGCACTGTAGTCCTTTTCTTCTCTAAACACAGCAATTACTAAAGAACATTGCATGCCTCCATCATGCTCTAAAACAGAATTAGCAAATGTTCCTTTTGTAGGTCTGCCACCTGTTTGCTCTGTGACCTTGGCCAAATCACACTCTGTGTCACATGGACTGCTGTGACATCTTTGGCAACAGGCTTTGTCCTTGCCTGTCATCTCCACTCTTTTCATCTTTGTTCCTTAATAGCTTCAGAAAAGGAATGATCCCTTCTTGCAAGAAGCTGCAGTGTCCAACAAGATCAGAGCCTTTAACAGCTATCACAGTACAAATAGCAGACAGCATTAGATATGTTCAAAGAAGTGCTCACGCTTTCAGGACAATAACTTTCTTCCCTTGAGCTCCAGGAGCAGAGATCTGAGTAAAAGAACCTGGCTTTTAGGAACAGCTTACAGGATTTTTCTGTCTGTTTTATTAACACTTCAACAATCTGAAGCTCAACGTTTTTATCTCCTTCTACTTATTTCAAGTAACATTAAAAAAAAAAGAAAGAAAGAAAATCTCACCTTCTTGTAGCTTGACTTCTTTATATCCAGTTGCTGTCCAGCAGGGCTATAATGAATTTTTAATAACAGTTCTTTAGTTATAGGTACTCTTCATTTCTTTGTAAAGCTGCCTACTTATGCAAAACAGCAAAAAATATGAACTCCACGCAGAATTACTTCAAACAAAATAACAGACAGAACATGATGAATTCAACTAGCACTGATGCTCCCACAGGGAAGCAAAGAGCCATTTAAGTGATCAAGAAATCTTTAAGCAGTTGTTAGTCAACTCGAGTTAGCTTTTAAATGCATGTCCTGGTTTCAATCAATCACCTTCATGTAAGAAGCATAATCTTAGGTAACCTTAGATAAGGACTGGGTTTTACTTTTGAATCAAAAACTTCAGTCCAAATATCCTGTTCTAAACATTCCACTCTTTCTTGCAAATCCAAAGACTCTTCTTACCACATACCAGCATGAGAACATATGGCTGCGTAGAAATGTGCTGGTGAGCAGAGGGAGGTCTGACTTCTTCACTTTGCATTTTAAAGCATGGAAAAAGCACTGACTAAATAATGCATCCATTTGCTCTGTAGGGAAGAAAAGGACAAGCATGCAGTGAGCAGTCTCTCCTTTATAACGTAATGCTCAGCTTCAGACCACAGAACTCTATCCCTACACTCTGTGCTGGCTAGAATGCACAGTAACCTAGATCATGGGTACCAGCTTCAGCAAACAAAAGGTGCTTAGTTTGGATCCACTTGCATACAAAAGTACCTTGTGGTGTCCTGCTGTCCTCTGCCTCTTGCTGAGCCCCTGTGCTACCATCCTCAGCTGCTTCTGCAGCTCTATTCTCATTGAGTTCCTCCTTTCCTGTCACCACTGCACAACTGTTTTGCTCTTTCAGGCTCAAATCACCGATGTTCACGTGCTGTGGTGTGTCAGTGGAGAAGCTGTTGCCAGGCTTTTTCCCTTCTCCCTCTTCCTCATTTTCAGCATTCTCCTTTTCAGCAGGATCCGCTACCAAGGGAGCTAAGGTAGGAGGACAAGATTTGTCACCATATTCCCTACAAAAGGAAGAAAAAGCGTTATGTAGCTTTCTGTTTAATGCTTGGAAACCCACAGGACAGTAATACTCATAAATGTTCCTCTGATAAAAGGCATGGGGAGTTGTACAGATCTTAAACTATAAGATTTATTTCCATGTCTATTGGATAGGACTCAGGAGACAGAACTGCTTCTGTCAGAAAAGTGTGGTCATCAAACACACGTAGCACAGCTGAAGCCTTAACAGAGGTCACATCTAAGCTGTATCCAAACAATGAATGATCCAACTCACAGGGACACAGCTTTGATTTCAGTAAGACTTGTCACACGTTCTACAAAATGCCTGGAGATACACTCACCAGAGATGATCCATGTAAGTATGCAACACAACAAAGCCCTTCCCTTTCATTCCAGCAGCCAGCATCTCTGTGGTGGACATAGCAGCAGCTGCAACTGCTACAGGAGCTCTGGGGAAACACAGCAGCATTAAAGCAAGACAGCACAAACACAGAGTGCTACTTGAACAAAAGAACACCGCTGTTGTGATGTACTGGGATTGTTTTACAATGTCCTTGTTCTCTAAAGCCATGCAGGCATTTTGGGGTTTTGTCCCTTCTCTCTGGTATGCAAGGTCTTTCAAGGAATCCCAAGGATATGTGCAGTTGTGGTACTGCAGTGACAGGTGGGAAGTGATGCATTCTTCCCTTTAAGAAAGCACAAGGAGCACAGGCACTGCTAAAAAGAGACCTGGGTGGAAGGAGAGGAATACAGCTTTAATGCTGTTCCCTCTTTCTGAGCTTCCACGCAGACAAAAAGACAACTGTGTAGATTATAATCTTATGTAAAAACTGCTGTTTCGAAAGAAATCCACCAGGCCCCAGCTCCAAGAGAACAAATTTGCATAGCTTTCCATCTGAGCTCAAACATATCCCAACCCAGAAATGTAACTGCATTTTTTTTGTGTGCTAAATTTTTCACTGTTCAGGTCCACAGTGCATCACATGCGTGAGAATAATTCTGCTTCTATTCCCTCAAAAGCCCCAGAGTTTCCACGTTAAAAACAGTTTTCCTTTCAGTGCTAGCTTCTAAGAAAAGACGGGAATAAAGAATCCTCTGTACCTGTTTCCCAGGAGGGTGACAGCACAGAGTGTGCCTCGCTCTACTTGCGGAAAGCCAGAAGATGGCACTACAACTCCTGGCAGCATCAGATCTGAGGACAACAAAGCATCCATTTCTCAATGAAAGATTCAGCCACGACCTCCTCCACTTCCACCCCCACCCCTTCTGTTACTCAGCAAAAGCACAGCCTGCTAATCGCTGAGTACAAGCCAGAGAAAACATCGTTCTCTGTTTCCCCTAGTAAGTTAGCACTTCTTGCTACCACCCCGTGGAATAGGGGATTCAATTTGGTGTGCACATCCTAAAACGCTGCAGCAGATCCATGCATCTTCAGTCCCTTGCCTTGTCAGGCACAAAGAAGGTACTCTTCTAGGAATAAGCTCTCAGCCTAGACAGCATTACTCTTCATTGATTGCAAGGAAAAAGAAAGGAATGAGATCATACATGCAAAACCACCCATTCATTCTGCCCCGTCCCAAGGCAGAGAAGCTCTCTCTTGACTAAAATTTGCCACTGATAACCCAACCACCCTGACCTGACAGCAGCTGCACTCAGTTGTGAGCTCTCCTCAGCAGGAGGAAGTCGCCTTCACCACCTCCTTGCTAATCTGGACAGAAACAAGTGGACCTTACTGTGTGATTCGTTCTGCTTTCCATGCCTGGGATGAACAGGCTAGCACCCGAGTAAAAACGTGTTCCATGCCTCATCTATGGCATCATGTCTTCACTAAATTATATTAAAGTCATCTACTCTCCCTCACAGCAGCTGTAGTTGTTTAGACCCTGCAGTTCCATGCACTGACCTGTGTTCCATGCACTGATCTCACTTTTTTCTCAGCATCTTAGATTTAATCTGCAAGCTGAGAGGCCAGCAATATTTTTCCTCCCATTCACTGTCACAACTACTTTCAGCAAACCCAGAATGAACTCAGCAATTGCAAACAAAGCTCTACAACTCTGGGAACAGAAAAGATGAAAAAAATCTTAAAGTGACAAGGTAATGAGCTGTGTTCATCACGTAAATAACCAGGGCAGGCAGTGAGACCTTTGAATTCAAGGAAAAGATGCCATGAATGGCACTGCCTTCCATCTCTCTGTAACTGATTGCTTCCTCAAGTCTGCTCCAACCCTCCTTGTGTGCAGGGCTGGACAGTCTCACGCCTTTCCTCCCATTTCTATGACAGGGCTCAATCTTTGCTCTCAGCCTTTGCTGGCCATTGTCTCCGTAGCCAGTTTCTTATCTTTGGATCATACCCAGCAGTAGCCTGGTTGCCATGGGAGATGAATGACCTGCAGCCCTCTTTCATCAATGTTCTTCTCCTGTTAACAAGACTTTTTTCCCCCAGAAAGTAGGTCACTACAAGCCAACAACAAAGCTTGCTCAGATGTTTATCATAGCTACGCACACTTTATTTCCCCAAGAGCAGAGTGAACAGAGGGACTTGTCTGCTTCTCTAGACAGTGTGTAATGGAAAAAAAGACATCTATTTCTACACTTCCATTTATAGATTAAAGATGCAATGGCTGGAATTCAATCTTTTTCTGGTTGAGCAGTTCTGCTGTTTCAGGTTTATAAAGGCCTGGCTCTGAACTGCATCCAAAGCAGATGCCAGAAAATAGATTTCATTTCTTGTTGGTCTCGATCCGTAAGTAGCTGGTAGAGCCAGTACTCCAGCAATTCAAACCCAACCCCATCTGCAATCCACAATTTACCTGACAGTGATTAGAACTGTAGGTTCCACTACAAACTCGCTCACTCTTCACAGGATAAGCAAGCTCACCTCTGAACTGACAGGACCCAGAGTGGCAGCAGATGGAGTCAGCTGCCCAAGGAAAGCTAAAAAAAAAGCCCCATGGAGCAGTGACACAGGCTGTTCAGTGTCCCAGTTCGGAGTCACTGCTCAACTTTACACCCTGAAAAGGCATTTCCAAATCTGAGACTCTCCAATGGAACAGATAACTGCATTTAAACAGCTTTTAACCTACTTTGGTTCATTCACAAACTTATCTGCTGCTGATTTATTTTCTGCTTCAGGAGATCGAGGTGAATTACTTTGTGCCTCAGTGTTTTTTATACTTTTTCATTGTTTCAGGTCCCACTGGGAAATACCCCAAAATCCCTGAAGGCAAATCCTATCTGCAAGGAGATGTGACAAAGTTCTGATACTCTTACCTGCTCCTCCTGCTAGCTTCTGTAGCACAGGGGGCCATGTTGAAAAAGCAGGGAGAAGATCAGGAAAGACCCACAGAGTATACACTGTGCCAAAACAGAAGAAAATTTAAAGAGGTATCATTAATAAAATGCTGGCTGCTGCTTCATATCATCTTCAAGACTAAGACTAAGCAGTACCACGTTAAGTGCAAGGTGTGCAAGGTCAGAACAATCCTACAATAATTAGAAAATTGTGAGATACGGAGGGAAAAAAACAGCTATTTAATTCACGATTCTGCAAATTATTATAAAGATGAAACTTTGAATTATCTTCAGTAACTCGTGGGTGCTTTGAGCGGATCTGCTACTCCAACAGGGAAGAATTTCAGGATAGGAGAAAAACAAAAACACAGAGTTATCTACCAGAGCCATTTGTTAGCTAATTCCAGGGCTGCCTGGATGTGGATTTGAGACTTGCTGCTACCAAGTGAACAACAGAAGGATGAGAAGCAGGGATGCGAAGCTGTGGCTGAGCTGTTTTGTGGTTCCTAACCTCTCAGACCCTCCATTCTGCTGGATTTCCACATTGATGCCAGCAGAATAAACACAACGAAGGAGGTGCAATGGGAGACGTGAAAGCACTTCAACACAAGCAAGCGGGGCTGGGGGGAGGGGGGGGGGGCCGGGGGGGGGGGGGGATCCTGTTTTGTATTGAGTAAACAGGGGGGATTCCTGCACGGCACTGCCCATACCTGTGGGATACAGAGCTTTTTCGATCTCGAACAGGATGGGGTTCCTGCCCCTCGTGTACACAGTGCCAGCCTCCCCTTTGTGAGTGCAGATCTTGACGACGTTCAGCTCATCCTTGCTCGGGATCAACTCCACCAACCGCTCGGCGCTGAGGGTGGGAAAAGCAGCCGCAACATCGCCTCGTAGCTTTTTCCTGCAACGAGAAAAGCAATTCGTCCATCAGCACAGTGTTGGCTATGAGCCTCTCGCTCTCCCACCAGCGACAGACGGACTGGCAGGGGAAACCCCCACAAGCTGGGAGGACGCTGGGAAGGAAGCAACCCGACGTCCATCCTCGCTCCCTTCCCCGCATCCCTGCCCTCCTGCCCCGCACCGCCCGCTCACCGCTCGGAGCCCTTGATGGCGGTGCTGGCCCTGACTCGGAACGCCTTGCAGAACATGGCGTCTCCGCCTTCAGCCCCCGGCGGCCGCCATGACGCCGTGCGGCTCCTCAACGAGTCCGGGTGGAAACAAGCCGCCCTGCCGAGCCGGCCCCGGGAGAAAGGGAAAAGCGGGAGCCGCGGGGCTTTGTTCTAACGTTGTGATTTCCGAGCGCTTTTGCGGCTGCCCATCGCTTCACGCACGGGGGAAATCAACGCGTGCCGAGCTGCGGCTGCGCCGCCGTGGGAGCGGGGCTCATTTCGCGTCCCTGCCGTGGGGAGGGGGGGAATCTGACAGCACTGGGCGACGCACGGGATGTCGCACGGGTTTCTCACTGCTTATAGCGCAATAATTCAACCCCTTTTTGCCACGTGGGTGGAAAGCGTGTGGTTTTAATGCAAGAACGGCTGAGCTTGCAGGAAAAGAAAGCAAGGTCAGGGTGGTCTTGGAGTAATTATGTGGCTCTCGGAGAGCGGAGCGCAGCGCTTCGGGATGGCGGGGCAGCCGGCTGCGCGCTGAGAGATAAACGGCCGCTCGGTGCTCCCCGGGCGGGTCTCGAACCCGGGTCGTTGAGAAAGCGCGGCGCTCCGTGTCCCGCCCCGTTCGCAGTGCACATGCGCGTTCGGGCGGCGGGCGGGGGCGCGTTCCCTTGGCAACGGGCGGCCCCGCCGCGGCCCGGCAGTTGCGGGCGGCCGCAGCCTGGCTGCCCGCCGCGGCAGCGCTGGACGGCGGCGGCGAGGCCGGAGGTGCGGGGCGGCGGCGGCGGCGAGACGGGGGATGGGGGCCGCCTCCCCCCGCCGCCATGCTGCTGGGCAGGAAGCCGGAGGCTCCGCTCGGTGCGGGTGAGGAGGGAGAGAGGGGGCTGGGAGCGGCGCCTCGGCACCGGGCGGGACCCGCGGGGGTCGGCGGAACAATGCGGGCTGCGGGCGGGCAGAGCCGGGCGGCTGCGGCCGTGGGCGTCCCGTGCTCGCGGTGCGCGCCGTGCGCTCCGTTTCTCTCCGAGTATTTCTCGGCTACCGAGCAAACAACGCGACCTCCCTTACATTTATTTCTCTTAATTTATTATTTTTTATTTTCCTCGCGGCAAATGCGGCGGCTTTAATTCTCCCCCGTATCATTTGTAAGGGTTAACCTACTTCCCAGCTAGTCCGATCGAGGCGTGTGCTCCGTTTGCATCGCTGCTCGTGATGAGGCCACTTTGGGATTATCTGCTTAATGCAGGGAGGGGAACGCGCTGCCTCCTGTTCCTGGAGGGTATATTTGCATTGCAAGCATCGATTTAAAAAACAAAAAAAACCAAAACAACAAAAACCCCCAAAACAGGAGAAGCTTTAAATTAAAGCAAAAGTGTCAAACTAAGATTCTTAAACAGTGTTATGCTCCGATGTTATGTGAATGGAGTAGTTAAAGATTGTTTACTAATTATATGAGAACCTCCCAAGGAGGCTGTGGATGCCCCAGCCCTGCAGGCATTCAAGGCCAGGCTGGATGTGGCTCTGGGCAGCCTGGGCTGCTGGTTGGTGACCTGCACACAGCAGGGGGTTGGAACTGGATGAGCACTGTGGTCCTTTCCAACCCAATTCTATGATTCATGAGTTAAACCCGAGCGTTTGCCTCCATCCGTAGCAATGTGAATTGTCAGTAACCGTATGGAACATTTCCAGCCAGGTTTGGAGACGGATTATATGACTCCTATATGAGGATAGATCAGCTTAGGTACCAAGAGTCTGCAAATGAAGAGCACAGCCCCTCAGGACTGCCTTCCCTCGGGAGATCTAACGTGAGTATTTTGAAGTTTTCACATGGTGTTGTGTGGCAGCGTGTCTCATCACAGCCAGTAAAGGCAAAAGGTGGGATGTTGCTTTTACTAAGCATAAGAGCAATTTGTTATTTTGTGCAGTGTAAAATCATCAGGCGGTGTCAGAAGTCCTGTTATTACCCTCAGCTTGTATTTTAATCAAAAAAAAATTATTCTACAAATGGTTCAGGCATTCTGCTGTGCCACCTAATGTGTTGATAAGTACATAAGTCCACACACCTTTTGCTTTAGCTGTTGCACGTTTCCATTTTAGCTTTCTTCAAGACAATCCCAAGGCTTTGGTGTAGGTTTATGTCTTCAAACTTCTTCCAGAAGTCTTTCTTCTCTGAAAACTCAGGCATTATCTGCTGCTTTGTGTGCTAGCAAAGTAGCTCTGCATGGGCGGGAGGGGTAAAGGTGTTTCTTTATAAGCACTGTGTTTCCTAAGCAGATGTGGAGTTATGCAGTCTTTCCTCACATTGCCTCAACTGGACGGTGGTAATTGTGTTCATCTGCACAGTGATCTGACCTTTGTGTGGTCCTTAGATGTGTTTTGTCTCTCATTGAATTGTGGCAAAACTAAAGGAGCTTGTGCTTAAGCAACAGAAAAAAAACCCCACCACTATCTAAAAAATGGAAAATAAATTTTTCACTGAACAATGTATGTTTGAAAATCATCACCTAGTGTCAAGTTATTCAAACAGATATTAGTAAGTAATTTGGTCTTTGCCATTCGCTGAGCAAATGAAGTAGCACAGGTTTCCTTTCGTGGCTGCAGTGAGAAAACAGAGGCAATACAGAGATCTGATGAGCAGTTATTTTGGGGGGGTGCAAATGAGAACACCGAAATGCAGTGTTTCAGTCTTAGTGTCACTACAACTGCTCGTAACTAGTCAGAAATCAGTGGGCTGGAACTGTCCAGTGAAGTGCAAATGTCATTGTATGAATGTTTAGTTTCCATGGTGCAACTTATCCTTCATTTGTATGTTGTCCATCACAGCTGAGAGCTTTTCAAGACAAAATGAAGGGCTGTAAAATAGCCTAGTTTCACCCGTAAAGATAAAAAAAAAATACAATCTCAGTGATACCTTGCATGCTGAAGTGTGCATGGATGAAAACTGTGATGCTCAGCTTTAAAGGAGAAGCGTATGGATTTCAGTGATGCTTGGTTTCTTGCTTTCCAAGATTTTTGTGTTGTGATGTAAAGTTACGTGAGAGCTGAGGATGCCTGATACGTGCAGCTGTTGGTTCTTTTCATCTCCAGCTATATCAGAGAACATAAATATTTCTGCTTAGAGAATAGATGGGTTTGATTCAGTTTGTGGAAATAACCGATGCACTTTGGAAAAGAGAGTTGTGTAGGAACTGGCTTGAGTGTTTACTTATAAAACTTCCATCTGAAGTGAGAAGGATGTGAGAGCCTTTAATGCAGTGCCAGTTGTGTTGTCACTGTAATTTCCTGGCTTCTAACAGCAGCATATTTTATCAACGACAAAGGAATACTGGATAGCCTGGGATTTGTAAGAGCAAGCTGCTGAAGGAAAGCTGGTGTTGCTCAGAAGTCATCTGACTTCAAGTCAGATGGAGCTGCGTGTGCATCCTGCTGTCCTGTGGCAAAGGATTGTGGCAGTCACCTGAGGATGAGAACTCAGCCCTTGCTACTGCCAGGCTGGATGTGGCTCTGGGCAGCCTGGTCTGGTGGTACAAATAGCAGGGGGTTGAAACAAGCTGATCATTATGGCCCTTTTCAACTCAGGCCATTTTGTGATACTTAGGGATGCTGAGCCTGGTTTGGGCTCCAGAGCCATCATTTCTTCTGTAAGAAATGGTTATGGCAGAAATATGATTTTGAATTCTTGGTTTATTGAGGAAGTTGGAAGCAGTATTTGCTGCAAACAGCAGCGCTTTTAGATGGAACGGGGCTTGTTGAGCTTTTGTGCTTCGTCTTGCTTGTTTGTAAACGTGCTGGTTTTGTGTGCTCCACTGAATGGTGTTTTTGCTGGCTCTGAAAATACGCCTTCCTTATCTCAGAGGTTCAGCCAGGCTCCAAGAAAAAGGCGTTCATTCTAAACTACAAGGGCTGGGCTTTGCTTTTTTCACTCAAGAGTTTCTGGCGAGGCGTGCCTCTCACCCTGCACCGTGGGCTGGGGCTGATAGGGCTCTGGGCAGTAAAACTCAGTGGGATGAATCCAATGGCCTCACCAGCCTTCATCTGAAACCAACTGCTGCAGGAAATGCCCATCTTTTGGGCTTATGAGCAGGACACATAAGCTTTGAAGAGATGTAGCTTGCTTTTGGTGAGAACGTTCGCTTCTTTTTTTATTTATGGGCTGTGCTAGGGTGTTGGATTTTGTGTAACTAAAAAGGAATTTGGTTTTATTGCTATGGCTCTGCAGGTTTATTTATATTTTTGTGTGATTCCTGTGCAGCTATTTCAGTTTTTCGGGGATTGGGTTTGGCATGTGTCTCAAATCTTTATTTTTAGATTAAAGGACAGAATGGAAAACAGATGTTGCTACTCCAGTCTCAGCTTCTTCCATGTTGTGTGGGATAAAACAACACCTCTTTGCTGTCTGTCAGCATGGAGCATCGGTGGGGAGAGGAGGGGAATAACTGCTGTGCAAATCATGGTCTGAATTCCAGGGAGTTCAGCACTTACTTGTTTGAAAATGTCGAACTTGAAGCTTCCTTTCGTTCTGATTTGCTATTTCTGATGCAAACATTTTAACATATGGCAGTAAGTGGCAGTGGTTACAGACTGCTGTTAAAGAATAAAAGATATTCTTGATTACAAAGGACTTCCAAGTCTGTTTTCTCGTAGTCATTCAGCTATTGTGATTCCGGAGGGACTGTGGTTATGGTGTGTTTTTCCCCTTTAAAAAAGAATAAACACAAAACCAAATGTTTATATGGATGGAAAACTTTATATACAGAAGATTTATCTTGTCCTGCTGTCATCCGTTTGCTGTCTGTTCAGCTTGGCTACACCAGCCTGACATCATGTTGCTTCTTTGTCTTTGTGGCACGCTTGTCCTTGCAATGTTGCTAACACTTCCTGCACATTTATGTCTCGTTGCTTGTTTCAGACAGGTGCAGATTGCATCTGTCATTGGTTGTGTTTGCTGCACCCATGTTTAAAGCTAAACATAGCTGTGCCCCTGGCTGTTTGCTGACTGTGTGCATGCTGCTGGAGATAGGTATTGTGTCCTTGTTTGAGTGTTTGACTCGCTAGGGTTTACCCTGTATGGGCTTAAAAAGTGCTTGTTTCACTAAGTTGCATTCTCTTTATACGTTTCCCTTCTGTAACTACACTTGCAACTTGAGTTGGCTTAGGTAGTAAGTGCAGCACTCTGTATTTGTTCCCGATGGAAATGCAAAAAACACGCTGGTGTTACTGTTTTTATTTGTGATACTGATTTCGTTCTTGAAAATAAGCTGTATTTAATCTTTTTGTTGTGTGTTTCTATCTGTAGGTTTCTAGCAACAAACTTGCAATGAAGGATCACCCTCTGAGTGGGAGCCAGGTCAAAGTGGAACAATTGTTTGAGGACTCTGGGAACAGGAGGAGTAGCACCCTTCAGTCTGCTGGAATTACTTGTTCAGAAAGGTCTCTTCCTTCCCTGACAAAAGATAAAAGCATAGAGAGCTTAAGCACTTCTAAAGGTTGCAGCAGTTCCTCAAAAGCCCACAAAGCCATTTCCCAGGCTCCAGAACAAGCTGTCAAACAGTACAAGCATCAATTATCTGCGTATGAGCAGCAAGAGATATTTAACTTCTCTGAGATTTACTTTGTGGGTCCAGCTGCAAAGAAGAGGCAAGGAGTGATCGGTGGACCCAACAACGGAGGTTATGATGATGACCAAGGCAGCTACATTCATGTGCCCCACGACCATCTCGCTTACCGCTATGAAGTGCTCAAAATCATTGGCAAGGGCAGTTTTGGACAAGTTGCTAAAGTCTATGATCACAAACTCCACCAGCATTTAGCCTTAAAGATGGTTCGTAATGAAAAGAGATTCCACCGGCAAGCAGCAGAAGAAATCCGGATCTTGGAGCACCTGAAGAAGCAGGATAAAACTGGCAGTATGAACGTTATTCACATGCTGGAAAGCTTCACTTTTCGGAACCACATCTGTATGACCTTTGAACTCTTGAGCATGAACTTGTACGAGCTGATAAAAAGAAATAAGTTCCAGGGCTTCAGCATCCAGCTGGTGCGCAAGTTTGCTCACTCTATACTGCAGTGCTTGGATGCTCTCTATAGAAACAAAATCATCCACTGTGACTTGAAGCCGGAAAATATCCTCCTCAAACAGCAAGGGAGGAGTGGAATCAAGGTTATAGATTTTGGGTCCAGCTGTTTTGAGCACCAAAGAGTCTACACGTACATTCAGTCTCGATTTTATCGAGCACCGGAGGTAATTCTAGGGAGTCGCTATGGGATGCCCATAGACATGTGGAGTTTTGGCTGTATTCTGGTGGAGCTATTGACTGGATACCCTCTTTTTCCTGGAGAGGATGAGGGAGACCAATTGGCTTGTATGATGGAACTTCTTGGAATGCCCCCTCAGAAGCTCTTGGATCAATCCAAGCGAGCCAAGAACTTTATCAACTCCAAGGGTCATCCTCGCTACTGCACTGTAACTACACATGCAGATGGAAGAGTGACCCTCAATGGGAGTCGGTCGCGCAGGGGAAAGGTGCGAGGTGCTCCAGGGAACAAGGACTGGGTGACAGCACTGAAAGGCTGTGACGATCCCTTGTTCATTGAGTTCTTAAAGGAATGTCTCAGCTGGGATCCTGCTGTGCGCATGACTCCAAGTCAAGCTTTAAGGCACCCCTGGATTTGTAAACGAACACCCAAACCACCCAGCACTGATAAAACCTCCAGTAAAAGGATTTCTAGCTACACGAGTTCCTTCACAGGAATTGGTTCCAAGTTGCCTCCTGTGGTTGGGGTAGCAAACAAGCTGAGGGCTAACTTAACATCCGATGCCAATGGCAGTATACCTTTATGTACTGTGCTGCCCAAGCTGGTCAGCTAGTAGCAAATGACATCTTGCCAGGATACATGCTTTTAATTTTAATAATTTGTTAATAACGTCAAAGGAAGTTAAAGGCAGAGGTTTTTAATGGATTTAAACATTGAAAGGCCTAACTTTTATCACACTGTTTCTCTCGCAGCGTGGTGTGTGTGGCATCCTGGGTAGGTCAGCTCATCTGATGGGTAACGTGGCAGTTTGGCTGCTATGCTATTTAATAATGCTGTTTTGGAAACCAAACTATTTCTTATCAAGACAGGTTAGGAGATTGCTTTGCTTAAGACAGCAAGGGAAATTGACTTATAATGTATATTTTCAATTAATCCCCAAATTAACTTTTTTTTTTTTTTAATTTTATTCTGGGGAGAGTTTTTACGTCTGTTGTCAGAAGCACAAATGCATTATTGGTGTAATGCATTAAGAACTCACTAACTTATGTCTGAAGGATTGGATTCCTCTGTGCTGCTTTTCCCTCTTCTATTCTAAGAATTTTAAGGAATACCTTTGGGTAGAAACGCCAACAAATTCGGTGTTGACATTTTGTAGTCTGATTTTAATTGTTTTTTTTTTTCAGGAACACCACAGAACACAGGAGGTGTAGATAGATGTAATTCCTGCACACATGCTATTTCCCTGAACAGCCTGTGGAAGGCTGACAGGGAAGCTCAAGGAGCAGAAGGAGTCCATTGCAGGTGTGGGCTGCTGTGTTTAGGGCTGATGATTCCATTACACATTTCTTGGAGCTCGGATTTATAAGTTGTCCCAGGTGTGTGTGTGTGTGTGTGTGTGTGTTTGCTCATTGGTGTGAGTTCTTGGTTGGCTTGGTTTTGATGTTGTGTGTGGAGTGAATTCCATTAAATTCCATGGAACTCTAACGCATGCCACCCTGGTCAGGCAAGTAAAAATTCTCAAGGCATAGGATATAATAAGAAAACGTGTGGAACAGCCCTAAGAAATAGAATAGCTCTCCAAAATCTCAGTGTAATCTCAGGAAGGACTGATAAGATGCAAAAATTCATAGATCCAAATCAAACTGCGTTATGAGATGAATTATTTTAATTCTAATCTCATTCCTTTGGGTCTGTGGGAGATGTTTCTGCATGCTTGAGATGTGTAAGCTCCTAATTTCTTTATCTTCCAAGAACATGGGGTGATGGTGTGACCTGTAACGACAACAGCACAACTTGTTCTGGTTCTTAGCTGTTGGAGCCACATGGCATGGGTCCATTTACAAAAACATCTGATCTCCTGCCAGGTTCCTGAATGCAATTTTAAACACAATTTAGAGCCTTTATGAAGAGAGGGTTTTAAATTTAATGAGTTTCTCCGCAGCAAGTTTTTAGTATTAAAACAAGGAGACTTGTTCTACAAACAAATAAGGGCTCAGGGTGATTTGTAAGATAAGGTTCATGTTCAATAGCAGAGTTGCTTTCTGAGAAGATGGGTCTGTACTTTCAGCTTCGCCCTGCTCTAATTACAGCACTGCTCAAAAGCTGGATGGAAAGGCCAAAGAGTCAGAGCCAAAGCCCCAGGCTTCCCACAACTGTTCTTGAAGTGGGGATTCTCACACAGGAGCTTTGCTGACTTCTGTTTTATGAGGGTAAATGCACTAAGTTCGGTGATGCTATTAAAACAGTGAAGTCTAGCTTTTATCCACGTGGCCACGAGCGACACCAGTGCGTGTTTGTGGTTCACTTCATGATAAGGCATGAGTGGTGTTTTTGTTTGGCAAAGCTGAGTGGTGTTTTGTTAGAGCGTACAACCAGGGAAACAGATTTTGGGGGGGAGGTGGTGGAATACACCACCAATTTTAGCAGCATCTCTAATAGATGTGACAGGTTTCTCAAAGCCAGGAACATCCTGTTTCCTCCTCTGAGTTTCCTATTTGCATTTTTAACTATTTCTTTTTTTTTATTTAAAAACCAGATGGGTGAGGAAGAAGGGGAACCTTCTACTCCTCCTCCTAGGGAACCTCCTGCTGAGGAGCAGTAGCCTGGTAAGAAAGATGCGTAGAAAAGGAGCACTTTCTATAGAAGGACTGTACAGTGGTGGTAGTGTTTGGAACCAGGATGAAGACAGAGAGTTTGTGTTAGGAGCTATGCAAGGAGAAGATGGAATACCCTTTTTTTCAGGAGCAGTGACCAGTGGCTTGGCTGTAGAACACTTTTCATCTCTAAAATACCCAGTGTGGAATGATTATTCTCCTGGGACTTCTGGGATCTGGTTATGACGAGGTAACTTGTAGCTGTGAAACTACAAATGGAGTCATTAGCTGGCAAAAATGTTGCCTTTTTGCCTCAAAAATGTGTTCACCTTGACCTGACCAAGCAAGGTGCTCTCTGTGAGCTGTACGTGTTTAAGAATCAACCGTATTTACCTGGGACTATTCCTGTGTTTTAAAATCACGCGCTTAGTTAATTATCTTGCTAATTTGAGGCTCTGATCTGTGTGGCCACAGCAGATGAGAAGGAAGAAGAAGCAACTTCAGAAGATTTCTACTATATCAAAAAAAGGTTCTATGTAACCCAGAGGGCACAGCTCTGTTTTAATTTACTAAGATTTACTAAGCCTCATTTTCTTTATGCAGTATTTGCTTTCTAAGAATAGTGTGGCACGGTGTGCCCAAAGTGGGAGAGCCCTTCAAGGGAGATAAATTCTGTGTCTGGGAGAGCTGAGTTCTCATCCCTACAAACACTTTGCTAGTTGAACTCGTGGTGGGTTCCTATGGGAATCACACACAGCCATGCTCACAGGGCTGTGTTGTTAACAGTGTCGTTTATCAACCACAGGTATGTTTGCAGTGTCAGTCTTCAGTGAGATGATGTCGAATCTCAAATTCACGTTGGCTTTTTGGGAAGCTCAGCGCTATAACGAGGTCTGAGGTTGTCAGGAGTGCATCACTTTTGTTACTTGTGATGCAGGTTAGGATGCTGAAGTGCTACAGTGCTGGACTCGTCTAAATAGATGAACAAGAAACAGAAGGGATGAAGCAGTGTTTGTTTTTGAGGAATCTCTCACGTGAGGCTCCCCTGCACCCTCGGTCACCTTCTCTTAGGAAGTTAGCATGACACAAATGCTAATTGCTTGGGATTCTGACAAAACAGACACCCCATTTCTAGGAATTGCAATGAAGTCATCCAAACTTGTTTGTCCTTATGACGTTCCTTCTGTTTGACTGCTCGTTATCGTTAGTCTTTGGTTGGAAATAACATGCTGTTTATTGTCTGCATTTTTTTAGCTGCTTGTTTTAGCAATATTTTCAATACAGAACAAACGACAAGGCACGAGCATCTGCCAGATATGCATTGCTTTTACACTGGGGTCCAAATACCACACAGCTGTCTCAGTTGCAAGGATGAAACTTGTTTCTGTTTGAACTCAGTGGGGCAGTGATGTGGTCACTGTGGGATGTGGTGCTGCAGCCTCCAAAGCAGGCTGGTTTGGGCTCAGCAAGGGCAGGCAGTGCACGCACTGCCTCCCATGTGTTCTTTGCTAGGGTTTGCTGCCCAGTCTGTCCTGTCTGAGCGGGAGTTCTGCTTGCCTGGTAAGCTCAGAGCTCAGAACAAACCCCTCTGTAAGGTCTGAGGTGTGTTATGCAGTCTGCCATTGTTTACAATAGCTGTGAGGGCTTCCGTGCAGTTAGCTGTTGGAATTAGGGATTTAGCAGTAGAGGTTCTTTGCAATGGTCATCTTTGAATCTACCTCTGAAATAAACCTCGGGTCCTTTCTGAAGGGATGTTCACTGCAGACTGCAGCTCTATTTTTTTTTAAACACTGATAGCTGTTTTGGCTGTGAAATGTACACATGATGATCTCAGCAATGTCTTACTAATCCTATCCACACAAGCGAAAGGCTGATTGTGCACTCAGATCTGGGCTGAAATGATTGACACAAATCCCCTGCCTGCCAAAGTTTAATGCTGCTCTGGAAGCGAAGAGCCAAAATAACATGGGAAGATGTGCAGTACTTCTGTGTGGCACCCAGCTGGGATGGAAAGCAAGCCACAGTGAAAGACTTTTCCTTGATTAAAAGAGCTTGCAGCTTTTCCATGCATTGAGCCCTAGGAGCTGTGGGTACCCAGCATGTTGAAAACTGGACGTGATGGTTTTTATATCTGATGTATATCAAAGATACCACTTGATTATGATTATTATTTTTTAACTTGATAAGGCTTTGGGGAAATGCCTACCCTTCCCACTTTGCATTAAAGAGCTCTCGAGTGTGCAGAAGCTCCACCAACACTTTGTTCTCAGCTCCCAGTGTCACATTTTAGACCTTGGGGTCATCAGAGCAGTCTTGCATGGGTGAGCACAGACTTCAGCCCCTGCAGGAATAACCCGTGTTCCCTCTCCATAGTACTGTGCCTTATTATTATTTTACCAGCCTACATTTGTCTTGGTGCAATGAATTTACTATTCAGGGTTTCTTATACTTTGCAGCTGTCCACACTAAATGTCGGTGTGTGTGAGGAATTCACAGGTTAGCCTTCTTATTGTAAATATTGTGAGGTGGAAAAGTAGGAAACACTTAAGGTGCATGTGAACATAACCCCTGTGAAGGAACACTTTAAGTCGGTCTCAAACTCTGTATCTCAATGTGACGGGCAGATATTTGCTGATGTTGTACTTCAGTTCGTTTTTAAAAGAAAATAAATACGTAATTTTCTTTAGCATCAGACTGTGAATTCCTAAAAGAAGAGCTTGGTTTTAACCTATTATGGATTGCTTCCAGAGGGTGCAAAGTACTGCTGTTGTTCTGTATGGCCAGGTGCTGCCCTTCGTGTCGAAGCAGAGATGGGCAGGAGGTTTTTGGACTACGTGGTGATTTCAGTGTGTCTGTGCTGATGGAGTTCTCTGATGTGACAAACGTGCTGTAATTAGAACATCCCGAAGTTTTGCCATAACATTCGTTGGTCATCACTTTCTTATTTAGCCCAGTGATCTTTTTAAAGCTCAGAATCCTGCTTATCCCTGGGCCGTGCTGAGAAATCCAGCAGCAGCCACTTAAGGAAGATTTGCTTTTATTAGAAACCTATAAATGGGAAACGTCCTGCACACCAGTGGATATCGGAATAGTTGGGAGGTGAAATCATCCTGCAATAAAAAGGTCTGCAGTTATGACCTGCGTGGTTAAGTGATGTACATTACATGCAGAGATGCTTCGCAGGCAGCAGAATGAAGCTTTTGCCTTCTTTTAGTGTGGGTGAATGGCGGGTGTTTGATTAAACAAGAGCTGATGTAGTAACAGAGGGTGTACATACAGACACTGAGCGCTCTCTGAGTTTCTTTGTGTGTGGACACAGGGATGTAAATGCAGGCTGTAGGCTCTGGGCTGTGTGTTCCCCATAGAGATGCAGTGCTGGCAGTCCTCTGGAGTGGCTCTCAGCCCTTCACACAGGCACTGCTCACAGGAGGGTTTGGGCCATGCCTTGGGATTGCTTGGGCTGCCATTTTGCCCATAATTAGGCTTTCTTGAAGCATCAGAGCCAGTGCTGCTCTCCGTGTGATTCATCTTCTCCTTTTTATAAACGGAGTCCTCCTCTGCACAGAAGATGAATGAATGGAGGGCTGTGCTGGGATTGTTTTCTTTCCTCTTGTCAGATCTGCCCGAAGGGCTCTGCAAACACTTCTCAGGACAGCCACGTGTGTGGATGCTCAGAAGCACAGTTGCTCTGAAGGTTTCTTCCTTCCCCCATCACCTGAGTGCAGCCGTTTCTCCCTCTCCTTTCACAGTTTGGGCTCTGTGAGCCATTCATTCCCATGGCGTGTTTCAGTTTGCTCGGTCTCTGGGGCTGAAATGCACTCAGTGGAGCCTGCCATGCCCTGCTGCTGAGAAGAGCTTTCTGAAGATGCCAAAGCCTCAGCCCAGACCTCTGACTCTGGAGCAGCACCTTGTAGGGGTCTGCATTCCTCTAGAAGCTCTGAAATTTGGCTTTGCAGGTGGAGGGGCCGGGAGAGCTGAGAAAGAAAAGAGCTCAGAAGAAAGGATTCCCACTGGGCTGTGCCCTGCATGGCTGAGCTGCAGGCTCACACTGGCCCTCCTGCACTGCCAAAGGACAAGCAGGAAGGACACAAGTTTCCCTCGGTGCCACTAGGGCTGCCCAAAGGTCCTCACCCGTGTCTGTACAGCCCAGGGCCCTGCACTGGAGTGATGTCTTTAATATCTCTGTTCAGTGCTGGGTGACAGCAGTGCTGATAGTGCTGGCATTGCTGCTCCAGGAGGCGCTGGTGATGGATGGCAGCAATGAAGCGATGCTGGAGGGCTGAGCAGCCGGCTGTGAAGGCATCAACAGGAAAGGTCACGCAGGGAATTCACACCAGAAGTTCCCTCTCTTGAATTGAAGCACAAAATAAATGTGGGCAGGCGAGCAGAGATGGTTTTTCTGGTATGAGCATAAATCTCTGAGCCATAAGCTGTATATCCCCTGTATATCCCTTCTCAATTCCCTTCGTTGCTGTTGCCCTGTGCCGAGCTCAGTGCATTGCAAGCCTTTGGCACCGCTCTGCCCTGCACTGCCAGCTCATCCTGCAGAGCTGTGCTGGGGCTGAGCACCCAGAGGACCTCCTGCACCAGCTGTGCCCACAGCAGTGTGCTGCCTGCATGTTCCTCTGGTCTCCTTTGGATGCACATACATGCGGATGCTGCAGTTTCTGCTCCTTTGCTGGGAAGCGCTACAGGATCCTGGGTGCTTTACATCCCTCCTCATCTCATTTCTTGCTGTGTGAGGCACTGGTGGTGCTTTAGGAGCAGCAAGGGGGTGAGAGAGGGACAAGGCTTCCTGCTCAGCTTTTTACCTTCCCCCTGCTGCAATCACATGCAGTGCCATAACTATTTCCAGCCCTCTCTTTAGCCCTTGCAGGACCACACGTGACCCTTTGACACATCCCAGCGTGATGGGAAATGCACGAGACTGGCACAAAGCTTAACAAATATTCCTTGATGATTCATTTTTTTTTTTCCCCCTTCTTAGACCTGACCCTTCCCTCCCTGCAATGCAGAGGAGCAGTGAAGGGATGGCACAAGGTGATGGTCCTCATCTGCAGCTGCATCCTGCTCCCCCACATTGTGCTGCACCCAGCATCTCGGTGCATGCCAGCACCCTGGAGCTCAGCATGCAGCAGGGCGATGTGCATCACTCTCAAAAGCTGTGTGAAAAGATCCCTGCAGCACAGCCCGGGTTGCTCACCAGGAGCAAAACCATTTAGAATGTAAACAGATCCCTTCCACCCAAATAAATAGATACTCCTGGCTTTAATAAATACACTATATAAATAGAGGGAGATCCATCTCACCTAGCTGCTGTTGCTATTATTTCTGTTGCTACATAAACAGTTTTATTTCTGGCCCGTGCCACATGCCAGGTCACAGCCTGCTGCAATGTAATCTCTGTTCCTGGTTTCAGCACACCGGGGTGGACATGGTGCTGTCAGAGCTGGGCCCTCCCCACACAGCCCTCAGCAGCTGCTCCAGTTGGCCACTTTCAGCCTGTTGCTCAGTGCCCCAAGTGATTTTCCACCACTTGCAGAAATGCAGATAAAGCCCCATCAGCACCCACTGACACTGCGCTGAGCACGGGGTGCTGCCCCTCAGCTCTGAGCCTTGCACGGCTGTCATCGCCCTCAGCCACTTTTTAGGTTTAAAATGTGCCTTTTTTTAGTTTTCCTGCTGGTTGTTCTCCCTATTCCCTCCTCCCCTTTCCTTGCAGGCAGTGCTCGTTGCTTGCACCTGAGTGCATGGAGCTCAGTGAGTCCTTGCTGCTGATGGGCAACAGATGCCTGGGCACCCCTTCTTGGCAAGGCACAGCAGTGCTGCTGCAGAGAGATTAACCCTTCAGCTTCTGCTCCTGGCAGCACAGCTACTGTACGGAGAGGCAGACAGCGGGGGATAAAAGCTCCTCCATCATGGATGTGCAATCGTCCAGGTTTGTATGGAAACCTCTGGACAGCAGCTGCTGCCACACGTATGGGGCACTTTCAGGTTATAGCACTGGCTATGTTGCTAGAAGCTTGTTATAGACCAAGAGCTGAGATACCCCACAAAAAACAACAAACAGAAAGAGCTGTGTGTTATTTGCTGCCCAAAACACCTGGAGAGGCTGTGTAGAAAAGCAATGAGAGCCCCAAAGTCCTCATGATTGTGTTGAGGCTGAAGGCAGCTGTGGCAGCAGCAAAAGCCAAAGGACTGAGGCCATCGTGAGGAGCTTTGCGGGGTCCCCACTGGCACAGAAACCCAAGGAATTGTCCCCATGGGCTCTGCTGTGTCCTGCAGGGCAGCCAGCAGCAGCGTGTGGGCTGCAGGCTCCCACTGGATTAGGGCCAGCCTGGGAGCTGCTTATCCTAATGGAGCTAATCTCCGTAATCTCATTGCACAAATGCCTCCCTCCTCTCTGCTGGCAGACTGCAGGGACCTGAGCACGAGGTGGATGCCGGCAGATGTAGATGCATTGTTCGTTGGAATGGCTCAATTTAAAAGCAGATCCCTTGTCCCAGCACTGAGCTTCTCACCCTGCGTGCTGCCCTTCCTCTGTCCTCACATCCATCCGACCTTCTGCAGCTTATTCCCTGCTTTTCCCCTTTCTGTGTGTAGCACAGAGGTGCTCTCGCTGTCCCTGCTCTGACACCACTGCCTGCTGACAGGGCCTGGCTCTGCTTGTGTCTATCCGAGTTATTTCTCACTCAGAGGCCCCTGAGCTCCTATCTCTGCTCCAGAACTGAGCGTGACATTGCCTGTAGTGATAAGTGGTGTGGAAGTGTGAGGCAGTACCAGCCTCGCTGCCTGCTGTGGGGCACTGGCAGGAGAAGCAGGCAGCTGCATCCTAAAGATGCATCTTTCCATCACCTATTGTTGCTCAGGGACTGCGGCTGTGGATCTACAGGAATCCAGGACCTGCAGGGAGCTCACAATGGGCCTGGCCCCACCACAACACCCTGAGCTTCTCCATCAGGTTGCTGAGCTGAAAGCCCATCCCCTCTCTGTGCCGGTGCTGCTGTGGATTTACAGGGAAAAACAAATAAATGTGTGCTCAGAAAAACTGAGGTGAGGTGCCAGACCTGCAATTCTCACTCCCTGTGGCACAGCTGTGGGGCTGAGCTGCTGCTGTGCCATAGAGGAGCACCAATATTTGCTTTTGGGTTCTGTTTTATCCCCCGTGTGGGATCTGTGGCTTATCTTGTCAGTTGGCCTACACCCCTTTCAAAGCAAATTCTTTTTAAAGGTGTATTTTCCCGTGCTTCTGAGCAGCGGTTTTTGTGACTGTGAGTTCAGGCTGTCCATTTGGCATCACCCTGTGGGCAATGAATCAGGATTCAGTTTCCATTTGGAGGGAGAAAAAATAGCCCTGCATGGAGCAAAGTGCTGTATGGGGTCAGCTCGGGGGCCTGGCTGCATTTTTAATGCACGGAGGAACATGGGCTGCTGTGTGCTCCTCCAACGCTGCGCATGGGGTAGCGGCAGCTGGGGGCACAACCCTGGGTCCCAAAAAATAGTTCCTTGTGTGTCTCATAGCTGCGGGCTCTGTGCGCCCAGCAGAAGGACTGTGAGGCCATTCCATGGGTATGCCAGCACCGCCGGGTGCTAATCTGCCAGAGAAACCATGCCAAGGGCATCTCTGCCATCCTGCTGCAGGATGGGGTGCCAAGGGGAATATCCCTGGCTGGGACCAGTGTTGCCAGCTGGGAATGTCCCTTAGTGCCCCAGGGCTAGGGGAAGGCTCTCCATCTAAATGCAGAATGACAGCAGATGAAGGGCAAAGCGCAGAAAGCGTGTGGCTACTTTTTTGGATTGTGAATCCAGGTTAGAACAGCTCCTTCCATCCCTGAGGATCCCACAGTGCTCTATAAATACACTGTGCTCTGGGATCCCTTCCCAGGGACAGAGCAGCTGCCGGAGCAGCACAGGGCTCTGGGCACAACACAGCACTCCCACCCCATCCCCTGCACTGAGAAGGCAAAAACCACAACAACTGCTCCTCCTCTGCTTGTTCCAACCCTCCCGTGGCTTTAAGACACGAATAGCAGTAATGGGGATTAACGATATCTCCTCAATTCAATTACCCCTACCCTAGAAGCATGTGGGACTATTCAGATGTATCATCATTTTTAAGTGGGAGAGCTTTCCAGCAGCCTGATGCTCACACAGATCCACCCGTGGAAAAGGATGGGATGCGCACAGCGTTAACGATGGTTAGCCTAATCTACAAGGCCTATTTTTCCCGTTAACTCCATGATAATCAAATAATAATCCAGGTAATTACTGGTCGGGGAGGGCACATTGACAGATCAGCCTGCAAACCTGCTGCCAGCACTGCTGTTCCCAAACGGAGATGGAAATGGAAGGAGGGAAAGATCACTTCAGCTGTCAGCAGGCAGCGGCTGAGCAGGGTGAGGACAGCGGGGCTGCGGTGTTACCCCCGTGGTGAGCTTTCCATGTGCTGACAACGGGTTGTTCTTACGGATTGCCTTCTCGGAGGCTGTTTCCTCGTAGGCGTCGTTGCTGTTTTGTTGTCGTTTCTTTTCTCCCCAGCAATCCTACAGCTGCAAAGCTCAGTGTGCTCCGGGGGCCACCTCGTGGCTGCACGATCGCCCTGCAGAGCCCGGCGGTTATTAGCGTCCTGTTTTTTCATTTGTACGTTTTTTCT